>JARSSU010013939.1:2500-54815 GCA_029619165.1 Eurosta solidaginis | reverse complement strand
CGTAGATGTCAGTCCTAAACAGCTCCGCCTCATAGCCGGGCGCTATGGAGTTCGGCTAAGCCTCACACCAACGACAAGGTGCCTACCCTAGTGAGGGCACAATTTAGATAAGAGTGTTAAATATGTGTTTGAATTTAATTTGTAAATAAATTGTGTTTACGAATGCCCCTTTAAATTACTAAATGTTCAGCTATGGCTTTTAAACGCTTTATTCGAGTTGCTTCGATTTAAAGAATTGGAAAAGCCTTAACAATGAAATGCTTCGGTTGGAAGTAGTGATGGAACGATATTTCGCTATTGGTGATTGCATCGCCGCTATTGACAAATCGCTATATCTATGCAATCCAAATATATCAGTGATTGGCGATTTCTTCATTCGATTCTTTTGAATGACAATCACCTCTGGCACAATATCGCCAATAGCGATATAGCGATTGGCGATTTTCCTTCAGCATGAAATTCTACCCTTCAAAAAACGGGAGTACTCTATAAATAATGTAAGGAATACTCCTTTGGGAGTATAGGACTGCTCCAAATCTAATCTGTATTCATACAAAAAATGTGCTCCAATTAACATTGCGATGTCCTAGGAGAGGAGTAGGTGATCCCACTCTCGCTTTGTTTGTGAGTATTCCATAGAGTACATACGTGAGAGTACATTCCAAAGTACTTTCACTGTAGTACTCCATGGAGCACCCACAGAGGATCATATGCCAAAGTACTAAAGAGGAATGTGTGTCGGAAAGAATTATCGGAGTGAATTTAATTTAATATGAAAGTAAATGAAGAGGGGCAATACAACTTTTATATTTTATCTACGAATATTCTTATGTTATTAGCATTTGCGTGAATAAAGAAACTAATATTTCTCTATACTATAGTATGTATACATAAAACCAGTGCGCTGTTGCATTTTATCAGAGTTGCCAAAGTAAAATTTTATTATCAGTTATTTGTATGCAATATTTTACTTTTGGCAACTCTGTTCGATCGTCATCGTGTCGTGATCACGGTCGTTAAAAAACGAGCAATGATCGGCTGATGGTGGTCCGCAAACGCATTGCAAAGGAGTATTGTTAGAGTACTCCAACATGAAGAAAATGGAACACGTAATCCAACAATTTTGCAGGGTAATACTAATAGTGATAGCGGGGATGCAATCATCGATAGTCAAATATCGTTCATCACTACTCATCTGTGTTCTTTACTTTCCGACTGAGTAAAAAGGTTATTGGATACAAAGAGGAATAATTTTCTCGAAATTGGAAAAAAATAACTTTTTTACAAAAGTTTGCCAGCTATTATCGAAAAATGGGGATAGTTGTCTTAAGAACTGCACAACGAAAAAATAAGGCGAAAAAAGTGTGCTTTTTGTGTAGAGAAATTGTGGAAACGGCGAACAGAACAAGGCAAACTTGTGCAACAACAATTTCGACGACGAAGTGATGTGCAATAATTGCAAAAAATGGTTTTGCAATGTGCGTGGAAGCACATCTGGATCACAAATTGTTAATCTTTCGGTGAGGGCTAAACATAGGGAAGTCACCATACATTCTGAAGGTCCACTTGGAGAAACAGCACTAAAAATGTTACTCGTGTGGCGTACGTAATGCATTGGTATTAGGATTCATTCCAGCACAGGAATCTATTGTAGTGTGTTATGCCGGTAAGCTGAAAATGGAGTAAATATTAAAAAGCGTATTTAAACGAATAAATTTAAATTTTAGTCAACCATGTGCAGCGCAAAACTCTGAAAAATATGAATTGGGATCAAGAAACAATGGAAGCCACTTATAACTGACGTCGTTTTTGCCGTGGTTGGTTCAGGTGCCTACCGAGCAAGAGCAGTGGCGTGCACGACAAATATCAGCAGCACAAATAAATTAGAGGAATTATGGAAGGAAAATATTGATGCAACATTTCACGATTAGAGAAGCCAGGTATAGATACTGAACCATCACAAGTGCTATTGCGCTATGAAATGGTTATCAATACGAGAAACTTTTTGGTCCACTTGTGCGCCTAGAAACAGAATACGATAAAAATTAAAAATAATCGCAAACACAGGAGGGTATAGAAATAAGGTGGGACGTTGGCCTAAACAACAAACAATTGCATATTTTACGCTTGCTAAACTGATTCGGACATGAAACTAATGCATGTGTATTCATAAGTTAATACTTCTGGCTTTATCCGTTAACAGTTGTATAAAATTTGTGTTTTTTATGGAAAAATAAAAGAATTATAGAAAACATATATCACTCGTCTTATTGTAAACAGATTAACTCAAAATTTAAGTTTTGGGAGAATGCAATTCAAGCTTTGTCATAATGGTTTGTATATGGTGAAGTCTCTGGCTAATTTCTAGGCACTGAAGTCGGTGGCTAATTTTCTGCTAAAGAATATTTTTATAATAGTTGAAGAATTGCTATATTTTTCCTCTGTATTTTCATTAAAAATTGATTCACTTTACTATACAAATATTATGCAGCCAAATACAACTTTCAGAATAAATTCATAGGAGTATTTCTGATACATCGGTGTAGTATAATATAGTAAATAAATCATGTTTTATGGTGTTACATATACAGATTTATTTCGGGTTTGATTCATCTTACATTTAAAAAAGATGCATAGACATCTATTTCAGCTAGTTTCATCTCATTGAGTGTAATACGAGACTGAACATATTATCGTAAGCCAGTTAATAATATATATCATAACATCTCAGAAAATTAGAATTTCACATACATCAGTTTACAATAAAAGGTACATATTTTTTGTCTTTTATTCCAAATTTTTGGTTCATATATTCTGTATACTAATAAATAATGTATAACATTCAATCTACTCCGGTAAACAAACTTAAAACATTTATTTTTTATATCCAAGTATACAAATAATTGCAGATTCGCTATCAAAGATAAATGAAAGCGATCGCCATAGCTGTAAAAAATAGCCATATCTATATTCACTGATAGCTCAAAATCGCTGTATCGCCGATCATATCTTCTGTATAGAAGCGCTTGTTAAAATAAAGCGACCGCTATAGCTATATAAAAATAGCCGTGATTCAAAAATAGCCATATCTATTTCACTGATAGCTCAAAAATAGCCATATCGTCCATCACTAGTTGGAAGCGTTCAAAGTGTTTAGGTAAATCAACTCTAAAGCTGGGAGTCATTGGTGCGTATGTCGTATCGCTGTATCCAGTATCCCTAACGTAATCAGCGTTTATCGTTACGACGGTAACCAAAACCCATGGTTGGCTACGATACGGTTACGACCTTAGGGCACCAATAATCGATTGCATTGATTTTCATAAGTTTGTCGAAATCAGCTTAAAAGTTACCGATACGGTACCGATATAAAGCACCAATGTCTCCAGCTTAAAATGCCGTGATACAAAAAAGAAGGTAGTTCCACTCAACATTTTTTGACGTATTTGGGGATTTTTGAAGTTTCATAATGTTTGTTGTTTTGCCAGAAGCGTTGCCATACCGTTACTGTTTAAGGCAAAATTGTGGTTTTCGGGATGGAGATTTCCAAGAGGATGAAAATGCGATGGTCATATCTTTGTCGCAGCTTGACCCCTAGACAGAAAAAAAAATACACAAAAATCCTGTATCATGCCCCTACAGTGAATATTTCTCAAGGCATGTTGAGAAAAAGTCTACCTCCAAAGTCTGCACATCTATGTCACTAAAAGAGCACATAATGTTTATAGGCGGGTCTGCCCCAAGGTGACCCCTGGTACAACGGGCAAAAACACTCTCATAACAAGTGGCTAACCTGCAGAGCTACAGGGTAATGTTCTCCCTAAAAAATGGTTTAACAATTCCCTCCTAAAGCGCAACGCTTGAATTATACAATTAATAAAAAAATAAAAAATGTGGACCTGTAGCCAATTTATCAAGAAATTGCGGTGTCGGTTCATAAGGACCTCCTTTGAGCAAGGAATTGACAAACGTGTATGTTTTGTCAAAATGTTCTGAGCAAACGTACGGGCTATATTAACTTGCTTTGCATACTTCGATCCATGTTTCTTCCACCAAAACAATTTTCGGTACCTCGAAAAACTTATTAAAAGCCTTCTTTTCTACGCTGGTATTTCGTATTAAAATATGTCATGCGCCATTCGCTCCGACGGATATGCACCATTCTGCTTTAATTCTTAAACTCGAATTTTATGAGTTTGGAGCTCGCTCTTTAATTGCTGATTTTTCATTTAACTTTGCGAAGTGTGATTTTTCTAGACTCGATCAGGATCTAGCGGAAATAGACTTGGCCAATTTGCTCTCCATATCTGATGTTGGTCATTGCTTTGAAATATCTAAGTCGATTCTCTTTGATCTGTGTACGAGGCATGTAACAGTTGTGAAAAGGAAACCATATAGGTTACCATGGTACACAATAAGGTTAAAAAAGTTGAAGAATTTAAGAAACAAGTTCTTCAAAAAGTTTAAAAGAACCAAAAAGCCGTTATTTTTTACCAAATATAAACATTATATGAAGGAGTTCAACTGTCTAGAGAAGATTCTTTACAGAAACTACATTACAAGCTTTGAGACGAATATAAATCTAACCCGAAAGCATTCTGGAATTTCGTTAAGTCGAAGAAATCTTGCTCCTCGGTGCCTACCACCGTCTTCTACACTGACAGACCTGCTAACACTCCCCACGATGTGGCTAACGCGTTTGCTGAATTTTTTAGTTCTAATTTTGCTAATTATGATGCTATTCCCTCGTCTGACTTTTCGTCTGAAATTTCTTCGTCCCTAAATTTTGGTTCAATGTCAATTTCATTTGAAGATATCTTCAGTGGTATCTCGAAACTCAGCAACTCTACTAAAGCTGACACTGATGGTCTCTCGGCTGTCTTGCTAAAAGGATGCACTTCCCTAGTTGTCCCGTTAGAGATCATGTTCAATTTGCCACTTACCTTTGGTGAGTTTATTGATGCTTGGAAAATCGCCTCGATAACTCCTATTTATAAATCTGGCAGTAAGACTGATGTCTGCAATTATAGGCCAATTTCAAAGCTTTCCACCGTTTCTAAGCTATTTGAGTGCATTGTCAAGGAAAATATTTATTTTTCAGTGAAGCACTTGATCTGTCCGAAACAGCATGGGCTTGTTTCTGGGTGCTCCACCGTTTCCAATCTTGTGGAGTTCAGTGAATATTGTATCTCTGCCTTTTCATCTGGTCTTCAGGTCGACTGTATTTACACCGGCTTTTCCAAAGCTTTTGATAAGGTATCGCATGATATTCAATTCACAAATTGTACTGCCTTGGCTTTCACTCAACCTTTTTGCAATGGCTAAAAACATTTCTAAGTAACAGATGGTGTGCCATCTCTATTGATGGGGTATCATCAGATCCCTTTTTGGCGACATCGGGCGTTCCGCAGGGTAATATTTTAGGACCATTACTTTTTGCCTTATTCATAAATGACATTAGCTCATGCTTCTCTTACGATAGATTTCTGTAGTACGCCGATGATCTCAAAGTTTACTCGGTTGTAAATTCCGCAAACGATATGATTAATCTTCAAGTTGATATTGATAAACTTTACTCCTGGTGCATTAGATCTCATCTTTCATTAAATATAAATAAATGCTTCCACGTAATCTACTCAAAATCTTGTTCAAATCTCAACAGTTCGTATAGTATCGCTAACAGTACGTTGCAGACTGTTGATAAAATCAAAGATCTTGGAGTTGTCTTTGATACAAAATTTATGTTCGTGAACCATATTAATTTCATCACTGCCAAGGCCTATGCTATGCTAGGCTTCATTCGGCGTAATAGTTCGGAGTTTTCTGACCCGTATACTTTAAAAGTACTCTACTCCTCATTCGTGCGTTCTCATCTTGAGTATGATACCATCATTTGGAGACTTTTCCAACAATTCTCAATCAACAGGCTTGAGCGAGTTCAAAAAGTGTTTCTTAAGTATGCTTTACGGTCATTAAGGTTTACATACCCTTTTCCTCCATATACTGCTCGTTTACTTCTTTTGAATCTTAAATCCATGGAAGCCAGGAGATCTATTCTCTCCTTGACTTTCTTGTAGATGTAGACTGCGCTGCCCTTCTTGTGGAAATTAATTTTAATGTTCCAAGGAGGGATCTTCGTAATGTTTGCTCGTTTTATGGTATAAATATTAGAACCAATTATGGAAGGAATGCGCCAATTGCACGCGCTCTGAACGAATTCAATAAGATTTCATCTTCTATTGAACTTGATTTTTCGATGTGTGGGGACGCTTTTATAAATATTTTAAAGTCAGCTATTTAATTGTTTTTAATTTGTTAGTTATAAGAACTTATTATTATAGTAAACTATATATTTACATGTATATTTTGTTATCTTTGTGTTAATATTTTTTGTATCTACCATTATTGGCAGTCTGTAAGAACTGTATGTTCATAGACTGAATAAATAAATAAATCCATCAAAATTGGAAAAATTCGTAACATTTTTCAATCTGGTAGCTTGTTTTTGGTGAAATTGTCATTGTCCCCGCAAAAGTTAAGTGGCTAACGTCACACTAAGGCCCAGTTTTTAAGTACAAGTTCAACTCAGTTTGTCAGTTAAACTACGCTTAAACTTATTCTGCAGTTTTTCAGTCTACTTTAACTGAAGTTTAAGCTGAGCTTAAGCGGCCGATCTTCCAGATCAAACTCTAGTTAACCTATCAGTTATTTACGTTCGTACGAAATGGCGTCGAATATGCCCAACAAGCATTTGGACTTGAGTACCATTAGAGCTCATGTTGATAACTAGGCATACTTCTAAAATCTCAAGAGTTGTTTCGAAACAATGGCTCAACTCGAGAATCATAGCGTACTCAGCAAAAGAGGGAACTTTTTATAAAGCAAAATATGCTATTACTTAAGTTGAAAAAAATTTCAATTAACAACTTGTGGTTCTCCAACTGGACTCAAAGTAAGACTCAATGATGTTGATGTAGGATCTTCGGTGTGGTAGGCGAAGCACGCTACCATCACACCACGGCGGCCGCCTATATAATTTATTCTTGATTAATTACGTTCATTACTGCTATCAGCCAGGTGTTTATTTCTCACAATAAACAGCTGTTGGTTTTGGTGGTACCTCTTGGAGACTTTTATCAACTCCACCTCAACTCGATATATAATGTAAAGATATCAACTGGAGAAATGGGTTGAATATTCATTTGAGAACTGTACATTTCTCAAAATCTCTCGAAATTAGGATAATAATTGGAAAATACTAATGACGTTGGAGATCAACTGGAAAACTGTTAGTTTTCCAAAATTTGTCAAAGATTGGATAGTGACTGGAGAATGAAGTTGGATATCAACTCGAGAACTATCTGGTTTAAGAATAATTAAATAATGATGTTGGATATCACTTCCGGAACTAGATATATATTTCGCCGGAGAATTTTGTTCCATGTTTGTTGGGTAAACAAAATCCAGCTGTTTCCGTATCTACAAATTATCTAGATAACAAAAAAACCAATGTTGCCGCACAAAACAGCATATCCCCAAAGGCGGCCTTAAACTGTGACTGAAAAACTGCTCAGTAGTTTAACTGGAGTTTAAATTTGACTAGAGTTTAAGCAGCTTAGCTTAACCAACCACTGATAAACCGGGCCTAAATGGAACTACGGCAATTTTTTGTATCATGCTAAAGGGCGAATTAATGGTGACTTATAACCATAAAGCCATAACCAGATAAAACAGCTGATCACACCTACCTGATGGAAATCAATGTAATCGAGTTAGCGTTATGGTATGGCACCATTAATCGACTACATTGATTTTATGGCTTTATGGTTATAAGTCACCATTAATTCGCCCTTAAAGGGCTAATTAAACTTCCTTGACCCTATCGCCATTGTCGTAACCATACCCATATCCATAACCATCTCCAATGTGATCGATAATGGTGCCTTAACCTAAAACTTGTGAAAATTACATAAAAATGAAGAAAACGCAAAAAACTACAACCATATTCCTCAAAAATAAGTATGTTAGTCATAACGTATCCAACACAATGAATAAAATCTACAAAAAGTTATTAAATTGACCAACTCAAATATTTTTAGGTTATGGATATGACGAGAATACAAAAACCAATTGGTTGGCTATGGTATAGTTATGGCGTTAGCGTTATGATATGGCACCGTTAATCGATTACATTGATTTCCATAAGGTAGGTTCGATCAGCTGTTTTATCTGGTTATGGTTTTATGGTTATGTCACCATTAATTGCCACTTAAATGCGACACTAGCGAGAAAAATCAGCTGATGCGCAGAGTTGATAATATGTTACTTTTCTTAGTACAATTGGGCTCTCCACGAAACACTTTCTTGACAACAAAATCAACGGGTCTTTGTTGTTGCTTAAACGTGATTTTCCACTGACGTTTAGTACAAAGTAAAGCGCAAGGCAAAAAAAATTGAAACAAATTGAACAACGGACAGAAAAAAGAGCTCTCACATTTTGTCATATATAAAATAAAAATAAGCGAATATAAATAATTCTTTCACAGTTCTTGAGTTGTGCGGTTAATAATCTATTAGCTAAATACCTAAAATAGTGCGCAAGTGTATATATTTAAACTTGTTTGTGTCGGTAGAATAAATCAATTGCAGTAAGCGTGAAAAAAATATAAAAAGTTTGAGAAAAAATTCACTAGAAAATAAGGCGACAAACAATTGTAATTTCCACAAAAAAAAATCTCGAAAAATTTAGCAAAACGTGAAAAATCAATTAGCGAAAAAGTGCTTGTTTTTTGTGACGAAGGGGAGCTAAATATTAGTAATATGAGTGAAGAGGCGCTGCACAATGGAATAAGCTATGTCCCGGTTGCCACCGGCGAAGATAGCTCTACTAATGCCAACAGCAATTGCCAAAGTCAAGATCAACAACAGCAGCAAACAAGCGAACAAACGCCAGCCAAAAAAAGAGAAGTGCGTGTCTGGTGTGATGGCTGGTGAGTCATTGCTTTTGAATCCTAATTTATGATTTTTTCATCTATGTATGTAGTATGCTATAGAATAAATATAAAAACCTCAGTAGCACCTATTGGATGGGGCAAAGCACTACTACAACAACAAAAACATAACCCTCCCCAAAGCATTCGGGGAGTGTCTTTATCGATAATACAACAACAACAACAGGTAATGTGTGTAGTATTTGCCCAGGTCGCAATTAATTACACCAAATTATTCAATTCTAAACAATTTTTTCAGAATTTTCGAATTATTTCGAGAACGTTTCTGAAATTGGTTGGCATAGCTTCAGGGAAGTTTTTTCTTTATTCAAAAAAAACGAAGAGTAAATTTTCGAAATTTGACAAAAAATGCGACTGCCATTCACGTCTTTGCGTCCTTGTATCGTTCCGCCATGGTATATTCTAAGCATCTAAAATGTTGCTGGGTCCAAAAGCCGTAAGAAAGACAACTTTCGCGGTGCGCCAACTGTTTTGGCTTTATGCAGATTCCTGACTCATCAACGAGGGTTTGAAATTTGTAAATGTTTTAAGAATCTTGCAAGTTCGACCAGTTTCTTCTTCAGGTAAGAAGCTTTCTTGCACTCCTACCTTGTTGTTGTTGTTGTTGTAGCAATGCTCGCCCCACCTAATAGCCGCGACCGATCACAAATTGTCATCAATATCCTCTAACGGGAGTCCAAGGAAACTTGCCGTTTCAACAGGGGTGGACCATAAGGAAAGGGGTGTTAGAGGCGTTGGTTCCATATTACAATTAAAGAGATGGTTGGTGTCATGTGGGGACACATTGCAAGCAGGGCATACATTTTGTATGTCGGGGTTGTTCTGGATAGGTAAGAGTTTAACCTGTTACAGTATCCAGAACGAAGTTGAGCAAGAGTGACACGCGTTTCCCTGGGGAGTATGCGTTCCTCTTCTGCGAGTTCTGGATATTTTTCTTCAAGTACTGGATTCACCGGGCAATTCCCGACATAAAGGTCCGACGCCTGTCTATGGAGTTCACCAAGGACCTGCTTGTGTTTTTCCGCTTCATACGGCTGGGTTCTCAGGTGCCGTATTTCCTCAAAATGCTTACGGAGATGACTCCTTAGGCCCCTAGGCGGTGCTGGTTCGTCAATCAGATGTCTGTTGGGATGCCCAGGTTTCTGGGTATTCAACAGAAACTGTTTGGTCAGCATCTCATTTCTCTCCCTGAGAATACTCCCCGCCTCATTATGCAGATGGTGTTCTGGGGACATAAGAAGACAGCCCGTGGCGATTCTGAGAGCAGTATTTTGGCAGGCCTGTAGTTTCTTCCAGTGGGTGGTTTTTAGGCTTGGCGACCATATGGGTGACGCGTAGCAGGTAATCGGCTGGCTAATTGCTTTGTATGTGGTCAAGAGCGTTTCTTTATCTTTTTCCCAGGTACTGCCAGCAAGGGATTTGAGGATTTTATTACGGCTCTGAATTCTTGGAACAATTGCGGTTGCGTGCGCACCAAAATGTAGATCCTGATCAAACGTCACACCCAAGATTTTGGGGTGTAGGACAGTCGGTAGCGTAGTGCCATCGACGTGGATGTTCAATATGGTCGACATTTGGGGCGTCCATGTTGTAAATAAGGTCGCGGAAGATTTAGTCGGTGACAATGCCAGGTTTTGCGAGGCGAAAAAACTGGAGAGATCAGGGAGATAGCCGTTTATTTTATTGCATAGCTCATCGATCTTTGGGCCTGGGCCTGTGGCCATTATTGTGCAGTCATCGGCGTAGGAAACGATTGTGACTCCTTCCGGTGGTGAAGGTAGCTTAGATATGTAGAAATTAAACAAAAGCGGGGATAGGACACCACCCTGTGGTACCCCTTGTTTAATTCTCCTTTGTTTTGATGTTTCGTTTCTGAATTGCACCGATGCCTGCCGACCACCCAGATAATTTGCGGTCCACCTTTTAAGACATGGGGGAAGGGTAGACCCTTCCAGGTCTTGCAGTAACGAGCCATGGTTGACCGTATCAAAAGCTTTTGATAGGTCTAACGCTACGAGTACTGTTCTATGGTGGGGATATTGATTCAAACCGCAATTTATCTGGGTGCTAATTACATTTAGCGCGGAGGTAGTGCTATGGAGTTTTCTGAAGCCATGCTGATGAGGGGCTAGCTGCAAATGTGCTTGGAAATAAGGGAGCAAAATGGCTTCAAGCGTCTTTCCCACTGGCGATAGGAGAGATATCGGACGATATGACTCACCTACGTTAGCTGGTTTCCCAGGCTTTAGTAGCGGAACCACCTTGGCCATTTTCCATTTCTCGGGTATGACAAAGGTGGAAAGAGACAGGTTGAAGACATACGCTAAATATTTGTAACCCTCTTTCCCTAGGTTTTTAAGCATCGGCATGGCTATGCCGTCTGGGCCCACTGCTTTGGATGGTTTGGCGCGACCAATGGCGTCCTCAACCTCTCTAGCGGTGATGGTAATTGGTGACGCGCTGAGTTTGTGTTTATGGGCGTGTCTATTGGCTCTCCGTCTATCTTTGTCGACCGTAGGATGCATTATATATTGTCGGCAGAAAGCGCTCGCGCATTTTTTCGCATCCGACAGCACCTTATCGCCAAAGGCGATGGAAACTTTGTCTTTGTGCTTAGTCGGATTCGATAGGGACTTTACGGTGGACCAAAGTTTACCTACACCGGTAGAGAGGTTACAACCTCTTAGGTGCTCTTCCCATTTCGCCCGCTTGTGTTCGTCCAGAAGCAATCTGATGCGTTGGTTTATATCCCTTATTTGGGGGTCGCCTGGATCAAGCTGTCTTATAAGGTCGCGTTCCCTCGCTAAGCTCGCGGCCTCCGCCGGGAAGTGGGGCCGGATTTCGGGAATTCTCCCGGCGGGAATGAAATGTGCCGAGGCGGATTCAATAACCTTACGGAAGGCACGCTCCCCTTGGCGGGCATCAGTCGGGATAGGGAGGGCAGCAAATCTGCTGTCTGTTGCAGATTTATATTCTTCCCACTTTCCTTTTTTGAAGTTTATGAAAGTGCGTTTTTCGGTGACGATGAAGTCGGCGGTACGCTCGAACGAAATAAGTATGGGCAGGTGGTCGGATGCCAATGTTACCATCGGCTGCCAGTTGACGCAGTTTACGAGTTCTGCGCTCACGATTGATATATCTGGCGAGCTATGACAGCTTCCTACCATACGTGTGGGGGCGTCTCCGTTTATTGTGCAGAACGTCGTTTCGTCTATTTGATCCGCCAACATCTCACCCCTACTGTCCGCCCGCAAGTTTGAATGCCATAGGTCGTGATGGGCATTGAAATCGCCTAAGATAATGCGATTGTTGCCAGTGAGTAAGGCCTCGATATTAGGGCGGTATCCACTGGGGCAACAGGTGACAGGAGGGATGTAAATGTTGATGATTTCTAGATTTGCATCGCCTGACCGGACAGATAGGCCTTGACGTTCTAAGACATTGTCACTGCGGTCGATGCCAGGATCAAATATATGATATTGCACAGAGTGGTGTATAATAAACGCGAGGCCGCCTCCATTTCCGCTCTCGCGGTCTTTCCTGTGGACATTATAACCAGAGCAGGTCTGCAATGCAGATCTTGCTGTGAGTTTAGTCTCTTGAATCGCAGCAATGCGGATGTTGTGCCGCTTCATGAAATCGACTATCTCCGTAATCTTCCCAGTTAGTCCATTACAGTTGAACTGCAGAATTCTGAAGTGCATGAGGGGTGACGCCGCCACTCTAGGGGTAAGTGAGGGGTGACTACGCCTAGGTTGTGGAAGGCCAGGACGCAATTGCTGTTGTGGCCTTGGGACTGGGCGCCCTTGGGCAAGCATTGGGGTACCCGGATGATTTGGGTTTGCGACCTGGCAACATGGCGCGATGAAACCCGTCGAGGGGTTGCCGTCGCGGAGACCAGAACATCTAGGAAAGTGGCACCACCCAAGGCAGGATCTGCATTGAGCGGATGTCGCAAACCTATATATTCTGTGCTGGCAGACGGTGCAAACGGAGGCAGGGACTAAGAGTCTGTTTCCCTGACCTGCACGATTGCTGCCAGAAAAGAGGGGGGAGAAGAAGACGGGGGCAGGGGCTGATGCAAAGCATTGCTACCAGCTCTACTACGAAGGTAGTAGTTATGAGTGGTATCAGCTGTTTGAGTTGTTGGCGCCGTGGGGCGCGAGCAGCAGCGGGTACTTGTTGTGGCTTGCTGAGCAGCGAAGCTGCTGGAAGGTAGTGGGGATACGCTTAGGCGTAGACTACGGGACGCCCTTGGGCGTGAGCAGCAAGGAGCCACAAAAGATTTATAAAAGTTACGTGGACGTCGGGTTTTGGGATCAAGCCCAGAACAACCTGTCCGATGCAACCATCCCTTGCACGAGACACACTGAACAGAGTACGACCGTCCTAAAAAGATTCTTTTCTGGCAAATGCAGCAAAACCATTTCTCAGGACCGGGGTCAGGAGACGGACCCGGATTGGGTTCGATACCTTCCCGGAGTAAGAGAATATGTAGCAGTCCTGCTGCAAGGAGCTGCTGGGAGGATGACAATTTGTGGGAGGGACGAAACAAATTAAATGGGGTCACACTGAAATGACAGTCCTTGGTCGGGAAAAATCCCGAGTCGCTCCGGTACATAGAACCGACTGCCTTGGGAAGCGGCACTCCTACCTTCAAATGGACTAATGAAGTTGAGTTTATATATCATATGGAATGAAAAGGAATCAAAAACTGCACATTATCAAGGCATAGAATCGAACGCGGGTGGATCACTAAACAAAGCTCTGAAACACTATGAACACATTCAGTGTATATTAGGTTAGTCTGACGTATGCATTACATCCAGGTGGTTAAAAATGTTAAAAAATACGTCATTGATATGAACGATATCTACGTCACATCACCAAAGCACTGAAGTCATGTTCATTGAACAGCACACATCCACGAACTTGTGCGGTAGACAGCATTTATTTAAATTTAAAAAAGCAGTAGATGTGATAAGTACGGGTAAAAGTCGGCCAGTCAAACCTGCCTGCATGTATGCCCTTGACCTTGGCGCTGGACGAATATTTTCGCAATGTGCCAAAACCCCCTGAATAGAAATGCAGCATATATTCGCTGTTGTGTAGCAAAATAGCTAAAAGTAAGTTCAGCTAAACGGCAAACACATATTCAGCTTAGTAGGGCAAAGTGATAAAAGCTTATCATTAAATCGAGATATTAAGTACTACCTCATTTGTCGTGTTACTATTAGATGATGATTATTTTAGTTTTGTATTACATAATATGATTGCTTTAATATGAAGAGACATTAAAGAATGTAACCTTATTTGTTTCTTTTTACTTGCGATCTTGTATTTCCACCAAGGCTAAATAGCTTGAGCAGACAATTTTAATAGCGTGCGTAGAATAGTGTAGTAGCACAATCTCAAACATGACACTGCTTTTTATACCATTCATGAAAATTAACTCGCTACAACAGCAAAAAAACAACATGAAATTGTATATTATGTTTGGTCCAAATCTCGAAAAATGTAAGTCCGTAAGGTAGAAGAGATGCCCACAGATATTGTCATCCTAACCCATATATCCAAACACGTCATGTTTATCGCTTTTGGTCTACGTCGGACTTTTTTTTGGCAGAATTTGATTCTGTGTTCCCTTTGGGAACAACATCGAGCCCACAAGCATTTCTTCCCATCTCGACCACAAGAGCAAAATTTGATGGGTTAAAAGCGAAGGACTGCAAGCCCATCTGCTTGAAAGAAAACTTTATGCACGACAAAATTCGTTGGCTAAGGGTTATTCCAATATCGAACTGTGGTGCTTCATGATCTACATAGCTTGTTTAGCCCAGTGGGTTTAGGTTAGGTTAGGTTGAGCTGGCCGGTCCATGAGGACCTCACATATACTGAGTAAGTCCGTAGTGTTACCAGAAGTGTGTTTTAACGACCAAACGTAAACCCCTATCAAAAACCAGGACCTATGTTATAAAATAACTCCGTCCTCTTGGCAAATACTAGAGGCTTCCTAGGACTTAAGCAAGTTGCTGCTTCTAGATATGACAGCTGTATCACTCGATCGTTTCCTCCTCCAGCCCGCACTTCCTACATCTGCTATCACTGACCAAACCTTATTTAAAGGCATGTGACGCCAGAAGGCATTGTCCAGTCAGAATATCCATCATGAGTCTACATTCCTTTCTTTTTAATGATAGAAGCAACTTTGTTAGTCTAAGGTTGTAAGACCTACACAGTGGGTTTGGTAGTGCATAATATACACCCCGGCAAGGTTAGCTTGTCATGAAATCCACAACAGCGAATATTCTCCCGCTGCAGTTGGACATAGTATCAAAAGGTGCTAGTACTGACATTCGTGAAAATACTATCCATATCCGTAGTGTTTTTGCGCGTTCAAGAACAACTGCGAACGCGTCCTATTCATTTGGAAGCGCAATATGACCGCCATTGATTTACGAGCTTGTTGTTGTTGTAGCAGTGCTTCGCCCCATTCAATAGGTGCGACCAAGGACGCAACAAATTAAATGGGGTTACATTGAAATGACAGCCCTTGGTCGGGAAAAATCCCGAGTCGCTCCGGTACATAGATCCGGCTGCCATGGGAAGCGTTGATTTACGAGCTCGACTGCAATAGCAAGTTTTAACTTTGTTATTAGCGAATGGATGGTAAACGGGTGTTTATTTTCTCAGACAGCCAGGCCGCATTAAAGGCCCTGGACTCATTCGTCGACAACGCAAAGTCGGTCACTGAATGCCGCAGATCTCTTAACGAGATGGCTCAGCACTTCAGTATCAGCCTTATATGGGTACCTGGGCACAGGGATATTGAAAGCAATTGCAGAGCAGACGAGCTGGCCAGAAGAGGCACCACCGACCATATCCTTCCGGGATGTGATTCGGTAGGCATACCCATGGCCACTTTCAGGCTTCGTGTGAACACAAGCACTATAAGAATCGCAAATGGACTATGGTCAGCCATATCATCGTGTGAGACATCCAGGCAAACCTGGCCCTCATATGACAAGGGGCGCACAGAAGCGCTTCTGATTTTAAACAAATCAGTTCTATCGTCCCTGATAAGGGTTCTAACAGGGCATTGCTTAATAGGCACGCATGGTGGTAGAATGGGGGTAACGACCTTCGACTATTGTCGCAGCTGCAGTTGTACAGAAGAGGAAGAGAGCGTCCAGCACCTTCTCTGTCACTGTCCAGCGCTTAGTAGGCGTAGGATGGCTATCCTTGGTAAACCTTTTCTTCATGACCTCGCTGAGGTCTCTTGCTATGAAGTAAAGGCTCTAACAAAATTTATAATTTCCACGAGGTGGTTTGACCCGCTTTAGGCAGGGTAGGGGTCCTCTTTGAGACCTTTAGGGTATTACAATGGGCCCACTGGTGGCCTAAGTAGTGAGCTGTTACCATAGCGTCCAGCTCAGCCCTTGCAACCTAACCTAACCTATTAGCGAATGCGTCATCAAGGGAAAGTTTTTTTCAACACAAACTTATGCCTATTTTTTTACTCAGCTGAGCAGAGCTCACAGAGTATATCAATTTTGTTCGCATAACGGTATCCCGTAACGTTACGTAACTAATCGAGATAGATATAGACTTCTATATATCAAATGATCTGACCGTCCGTCCGTCCGTCTGCCCGTCTGTCCGTGAACACGATAACTTGAGTAAATTTCTTAATGAAATTTGGTATGCAAGCTCCCGGGCACTCATCTCAGATCGTTATTTAAAATGAACGGACTATAACCA
Source organism: Eurosta solidaginis (assembly GCA_029619165.1). Classification (NCBI taxonomy): domain Eukaryota; kingdom Metazoa; phylum Arthropoda; class Insecta; order Diptera; family Tephritidae; genus Eurosta; species Eurosta solidaginis. Next base: position 38,043 of record JARSSU010013939.1, on the reverse strand, counting down.
CCCCCACTTTTTCGATATCGAAAATTTGGAAAACCGAATAAGTGCGATAATTTATTTCCAAAGACGGATAAAGTGATGGCTTGACCTTATTACGCACAATAGAGAATTAGTAAAATTTTGGACAATGGGCGTGGCACCACCCACTTTTAAAAGAAGGTAATTTAAAAGTTTTGCAAGATGTAATTGTGCAGCTGAGTATGTAATGTTCGGTTACACCCGCACTTAGCCTTCCTTACGTGTTTGGTTTCATTTCGTTGTTGTTCTTCTTCATAACAACCATTCCTACTTTTAGCAACCTGTATAAGACAACAAAGAGCTTAGTCAAGGTTTAAAATTATATGTTGTAGCAAGTTTTGCTCAGATACGCGAAAATCACGTGATATGACTGACCACCACATTAGGTCATGTTGTGGCATTACAACAGTGTGTGTTGATACATACATACGTATTTTTATATTGCGCATATATTGTACATATGGCTTGCAATTTGATTAAAGAACTAATGAGCATTGGAAATGAATGCCGACGATTCGAAGTTACCTTATTTAATAACGGTATTTTAAAAATACATAGGTGTGACGATGGCTTAAATTTAAGACTTTAATTTGGAAAAAGGCAAACTAAGCCAGGTGAGAAATTAAGGTTTATTTAACGTAATTAATATGAAGGCCGAAGTATTCATAATTAGATACTGTTATTGTTGTTGTGTTAACAGTACTTCGCCCCACTCAGTAGGTCCGACCACTCACCAGTTGTCATCTAAGTCCTCTAACCGGAGTCCAACAAGTTTTACCAAAGGTTTAGCATAACGAATATGCTGCTAGAGGCGGAGGTTCCACATTACACTTCAAAATATGATTGATGTCATGTTGGGGCACACCGCATGCAGGACATGTTAATATTGTAGCTATAAAGACACTCTCCGAAAGTTTTGGGAAGTGTTATCTATGTTAGTGGTCCTTTGCCGGATATTTGTAGCTCCGGTACTTTCCGGTAACAAGCACCATTAAGGTACAAGCCCGACCATCTAGGGAACGATTTAATAAGACCACATTCTAGTTCCATGAAGAACTTGAGGTCGACATAGCCTCTGGCAACCCCTCGAAAGAGTTGCGATACACAACCCCTTGAATCTATTTGATATTATAGTCGCCTCTTACGACAGGCATACCTTCCGCGGGTATATTCTAACCCCCTAACCCGCTGGGGGAAATGATAGTAACTCCTTCTGGTGGGGAAGGCTTTCATATGTAGAAATTAAACATAACTGCGGATAGGACACCCCTGTTTAATTCTCCTAGGTTTTGAGATCTCGTTCCTAAATTGCATCGACGCTTGTCGGACTGGGTGAACTTTCTACGTCTTGGAGTAGTGTGTCGTGGTAGGTAGGTAGGTTGAACTGGCCGGTCCATGAGGACCTCACATAGACTGATTGAGTCCGTAGTGTTACCAGAAGTTTGTTTTAACGACCAAACTGAAAAACCCTATCAAAAACCAGGACCTATGTTATAAAATAACTCCGTCCTCTTGGCAAATACTAGAAGCTTCCTAGGACTTAAGCCACTTGCTGCTTCTAGATCTGACAGCTGTATCACTCCTAATAGCTGGAGTCTTAGCCTGGCAAGTGCAGGGCACGAGCACAGAACGTGCTCGATCGTTTCCTCCTCCAACCCGCACTTCCTACACCTGCTATCACTGACCAAGCCTAATTTAAAGGCATGTGACGCCAGAAGGCAGTGTCCAGTCAGAATACCCGTCATGAGTCTACAGTCCTCTCTTTTTAATGATAGAAGCAACTGTGTTAGTCTAAGGTTGTAAGACCTACACATAATCTTCGACACTTTACAGCCCCGCGCTTGAACCCACGCCTTTTCTGCTTGGTCGATCATGTGCACCTCTCGCCTTCGCTTAATCTCGCCCAATCTAATTGGGACGTCTACGGAGCAAGCTTCAAGGGATGCGCCCTTTTTAGCTAATTCGTCCGCTTTTTCATTCCCATCTATTCCCATATGCCCTGGGACCCAATATAGATGTATGCTTCTCCCTGTCCCGATTCTCTCCAGAGACTGCTTACACTCTAACACGCATTTAGATGCTGTGCTATGCGAGATTATTGCCTTAATTGCTGCTTGACTGTCAATATAAAAGTTAACACGGTTGCAGCTTAAGCTATTCTCTTCCAGGGTTTCTACTGCTTTGGTTACGGCTAATATTTCCGCTTGGAAAACGCTACAGTAATCCGGCAGCCTGTAGGATCTGCTTAATTCCGGATCAGCGCAGTATACCGCAGACCCTACTCCTTCCACTATTTTGGAACCATCGGTGTACACATGTATCGCCTCGTCCGCCATTTGCGCACCCTTGCGCCAACCGTCCACCTCTATTGTGGCCTTAAGATCTCCCTCAAAGTGCAGGTAGGGAATCATGTAGTCTGTTCGTCTTGTGACTGAGGACGCTATACTACTATGGCCATATGGTCGGCGCTCAAGCTGCCCCGAAGCATCGAGCCTGGTTGCGGTCGTTAACGCTTTGTTCTTTGCTACCAGGTCTACAGGTGGAATGTGCAGAATGGCATACAGTGCAGCCGTCGGGGTTGTTTTCAGGGCTCCCGTAATGCAAAGCATCGATAGTCTGCATACCCCCTCTAATTTTTTGAGGTATGTTGTTTTTTGTGTGGCTTTCCACCAAACAAGAACTCCATAGTATAGAATAGGGCTTACAATCGCTGTAAAAACCCAATGAGAAAGAGAGGGCGATAGGCCCCACGTACACCCCAGCATTCTTTTACATGCATAGAGTGCCGTTGAGGCCTTCTTGACCCTCTCCTCCACGTTGAGCTTCCATGACAGCTTACTGTCTAGGATGATTCCTAGATATTTTGTGCAAGGTTTCTCCTGTAAGGTCACCGCTCCTAACTTAGGCCTGGTCCAATTTGGGACCTTGTACCTCTTTGTAAACAAGACCATATCCGTCTTCTCCGCATTGACTTTCAGCCCGACATTAGATGCCCAGGTATGAATATCCCGAAGCGCCCGATCCATCAAAGAACTAATCGTTGGAAGGCATTTTCCACTTATGACAATTGCAACGTCATCTGCGTAAGCCGTAAGTTTTACGGGTCCCTCATCGAATTGCCTGAGCAGTTGGTTGATGACCAGTGTCCACAGCAGAGGTGATAGCACCCCTCCCTGCGGCGTGCCCCTGTCCACTGATTTCGTGGCCTCGTACAATCCCCATTGTGATGTAATCTTCCTGCAATTTAACATGCAGCCGATCCATCTGATTAAGGCAGGATGTACTTTAATGTAATTAAGACCATCCATAATCGCCCATTTTGCAACATTATTGAAAGCCCCGGCAATGTCCAAGAAGACTCCTAGAGCATACTCCTTATATTCCAGGGATTTCTCTATGCTTATTACCACCCTATGCAATGCGGTGTCTACCGACTTGCCTTTGGTGTACGCATGCTGTGTTGTGGAGAGCAGCTTTTCATCCACGTTGGACTTTATGTACACATCTATCAGCCTCTCAAAGGTTTTGAGCAGAAATGATGTTAAGCTAATGGGTCTATAGTCTTTGGGATACACGTGACCGATCTTCCCCGCCTTTGGTAGAAAAGCTACACGAGCAGTTCTCCAAGAGTGCGGTACATGATTCAGTCTTATGCACCCATCGAATATTATTTTGAAGCCATTCCACGACCGCCCTACTTGAGACTTGTAGCATGGCCGGGAATATACCATCTGGGCCCGGCGATTTAAACTTAGAAAACGTCTTCACTGCCCACTCGATCTTGGTATCGGTCACCAAGCCCGGCACCACTAGCTCCGTGATCGAAGTGTGAGTGATGTCTGCTGGTTCTTCTAAACCGTCTCCCGATGGGAAATGTGTATCGAGAAGCACCTCAAGGGATTCCTCACTATCACGTGACCATTCCCCGTTCTCTTTCTTTATTAGTCCCTGGACTATGTTTCCCTTTGCTAGGACTTTTTTCAACCGTGCTGTTTCACTGGAGCACTCTATGTCCGTACAGAAACTTTTCCATGAGTTTCTCTTCGCCCTGGTAATTTCACGCTTGTAGATCCTCAGTAGATCCCTGTACTCGTCCCGACACGCTTCGCTTTCCGCGGTCTTTGCGAGTTTAAACATTTCTTTTACCTGTCTTCTTAGAAGACTCAGCTCATTGCTCCACCATGGCGGCTTTGCTTTTCCTCTGAATCTTCTTAGAGGGCAAGCTTTGTTATACGCAGTCATAAGCGTCCTTGTTAGGAATTCATTCGACTCCTCCAGTTCCTCTACATTAGCAACCTCTTTGGGTTGTCCCAGTTTCGTTTCTACATGTTTCTGGAATTTAGTCCAATTCGTTGCCCTAGGGTTTCTAAAGGTTCCTCCCTTCTCTACCCTCTTTAGTGGGATGCTGAAGCTTATATACGCATGGTCGGAGAAGGATGGTCTATCGAGAACCATCCAATCATACCTTGATATATCACGCTCGGAGCTCAATGTAATATCCAGAACATTGCTGGATGTTGGACCAATGTATGTAGGAACATTTCCCCTGTTGGCTATCTGCAAATTGGTTTGCAGGATGTAACAAAATAGAGATTCGCCTCTCTCGTTCGTATCTGCTCCTCCCCACGCATTGTGGTGCGCATTTGCATCTGCGCCTATGACCAACCGCCCTTTGCGCCCTTCCTCCTGTACTAGCCTTTTGCACTCCATCGGTGGAACCTCCGCAGCATGGGCCATGTAGCAGGACGCCAGGATAAATGCCTGCTTATTCTTTTGCTCAACGGCCACCGCTACGAGATCCTCGGTGGTGTAATTAGGCAGCATATATGAATGCAGCTGTTTCCTTACCATTACTACAGCTCGCACCCGTCCTTCCGTTTGTGCGTAGTAAACGCCAAACCCGCGCGCGCTAAGTCCAGAAACCTTTCCTCCCGATGAGAGCCACGGCTCCTGGATCAGCGCCACGTCAAACGAACCCTCCTCAAGGGTTAGGAGGAGTTCGCTCGACGCCACTTTACTGTGTTGGAGGTTTATCTGTAGGACTCGCAGCACCATTGGGCTGTTTGTCCCCCTCCAGCACCTTCGTCTTGACGTCGTCGTCCTCCTCTTGCCCTTTTGGTTTAGAGTATTCGAGGCGCCCCTTCAGCCCCTCGTGAATGTTGTGCCGTGTGTTCCTCTGTGCGAGTCACAGCACCATTTAGCGGTTTGGTCCTCTTCTAGCACGTTCGTGGTGACGTCGGGGACCTCCACCTGTCTTTTTTCCCTTAGGCTTCTGAGGTCCTTTTCGACTTCGCCCACTTCCAGCGTGTTAGGATTTTTATCCTCGGGACTTCTTTTCCTGAGTCGCATGTAAATTTTGCCAGTGCCAAAGGACATTTTGCCAAGCTGCGTGTACAAAATATCCTCCGCCTGCTTGTTTATTTGGAAGATGTAGAACTGACCATCCTCGGTAGGCCGAGATACAGTAAGTACCTTCCAATCCTGTGTCGGTATGTTCGGATTCTGATTCTGCAGAAGTCGCAGTGTATCACTGCGACTTCTGCAGAATCAGAACCCGAACATACCGACACAGGATTGGAAGGTACTTACTGTATCTCGGCCTACCGAGGATGGTCAGTTCTACATCTTCCAAATAAACAAGCAGGCGGAGGATATTTTGTACACGCAGCTTGGCAAAAATGTCCTTTGGCACTGGCAAAATTTACATGCGACTCAGGAAAAGAAGTCCCGAGGATAAAAATCCTAACACGCTGGAAGTGGGCGAAGTCGAAAAGGACCTCAGAAGCCTAAGGGAAAAAAGACAGGTGGAGGTCCCCGACGTCACCACGAACGTGCTAGAAGAGGACCAAACGCTAAATGGTGCTGTGACTCGCACAGAGGAACACACGGCACAACATTCACGAGGGGCTGAAGGGCGCCTCGAATACTCTAAACCAAAAGGGCAAGAGGAGGACGACGACGTCAAGACGAAGGTGCTGGAGGGGGACAAACAGCCCAATGGTGCTGCGAGTCCTACAGATAAACCTCCAACACAGTAAAGTGGCGTCGAGCGAACTCCTCCTAACCCTTGAGGAGGGTTCGTTTGACGTGGCGCTGATCCAGGAGCCGTGGCTCTCATCGGGAGGAAAGGTTTCTGGACTTAGCGCGCGCGGGTTTGGCGTTTACTACGCACAAACGGAAGGACGGGTGCGAGCTGTAGTAATGGTAAGGAAACAGCTGCATTCATATATGCTGCCTAATTACACCACCGAGGATCTCGTAGCGGTGGCCGTTGAGCAAAAGAATAAGCAGGCATTTATCCTGGCGTCCTGCTACATGGCCATGCTGCGGAGGTTCCACCGATGGAGTGCAAAAGGCTAGTACAGGAGGAAGGGCGCAAAGGGCGGTTGGTCATAGGCGCAGATGCAAATGCGCACCACAATGCGTGGGGAGGAGCAGATACGAACGAGAGAGGCGAATCTCTATTTTGTTACATCCTGCAAACCAATTTGCAGATAGCCAACAGGGGAAATGTTCCTACATACATTGGTCCAACATCCAGCAATTTTCTGGATATTACATTGAGCTCCGAGCGTGATATATCAAGGTATGATTGGATGGTTCTCGATAGACCATCCTTCTCCGACCATGCGTATATAAGCTTCAGCATCCCACTAAAGAGGGTAGAGAAGGGAGGAACCTTTAGAAACCCTAGGGCAACGAATTGGACTAAATTCCAGAAACATGTAGAAACGAAACTGGGACAACCCAAAGAGGTTGCTAATGTAGAGGAACTGGAGGAGTCGAATGAATTCCTAACAAGGACGCTTATGACTGCGTATAACAAAGCTTGCCCTCTAAGAAGATTCAGAGGAAAAGCAAAGCCGCCATGGTGGAGCAATGAGCTGAGTCTTCTAAGAAGACAGGTAAAAGAAATGTTTAAACTCGTAAAGACCGCGGAAAGCGAAGCGTGTCGGGACGAGTACAGGGATCTACTGAGGATCTACAAGCGTGAAATTACCAGGGCGAAGAGAAACTCATAGAAAAGTTTCTGTACGGACATAGAGTGCTCCAGTGAAACAGCACGGTTGAAAAAAGTCGTAGCAAAGGGAAACATAGTCCAGGGACTAATAAAGAAAGAGAACGGGGAATGGTCACGTGATAGTGAGGAATCCCTTAAGGTGCTTCTCGATACACATTTCCCATCGGGAGACGGTTTAGAAGAACCAGCAGACATCACTCACACTTCGATCACGGAGCTAGTGGTGCCGGGCTTGGTGACCGATACCAAGATCGAGTGGGCAGTGAAGACGTTTTCTAAGTTTAAATCGCCGGGCCCAGATGGTATATTCCCGGCCATGCTACAAGTCTCAAGTAGGGCGGTCGTGGAATGGCTTCAAATAATATTCGATGGGTGCATAAGACTGAATCATGTACCGCACTCTTGGAGAACTGCTCGTGTAGCTTTTCAACCAAAGGCGGGGAAGATCGGTCACGTGTATCCCAAAGACTATAGACCCATTAGCTTAACATCATTTCTGCTCAAAACCTTTGAGAGGCTGATAGATGTGTACATAAAGTCCAACGTGGATGAAAAGCTGCTCTCCACAACACAGCATGCGTACACCAAAGGCAAGTCGGTAGACACCGCATTGCATAGGGTGGTAATAAGCATAGAGAAATCCCTGGAATATAAGGAGTATGCTCTAGGAGTCTTCTTGGACATTGCCGGGGCTTTCAATAATGTTGCAAAATGGGCGATTATGGATGGTCTTAATTACATTAAAGTACATCCTGCCTTAATCAGATGGATCGGCTGCATGTTAAATTGCAGGAAGATTACATCACAATGGGGATTGTACGAGGCCACGAAATCAGTGGACAGGGGCACGCCGCAGGGAGGGGTGCTATCACCTCTGCTGTGGACACTGGTCATCAACCAACTGCTCAGGCAATTCGATGAGGGACCCGTAAAACTTACGGCTTACGCAGATGACGTTGCAATTGTCATAAGTGGAAAATGCCTTCCAACGATTAGTTCTTTGATGGATCGGGCGCTTCGGGATATTCATACCTGGGCATCTAATGTCGGGCTGAAAGTCAATGCGGAGAAGACGGATATGGTCTTGTTTACAAAGAGGTACAAGGTCCCAAATTGGACCAGGCCTAAGTTAGGAGCGGTGACCTTACAGGAGAAACCTTGCACAAAATATCTAGGAATCATCCTAGACAGTAAGCTGTCATGGAAGCTCAACGTGGAGGAGAGGGTCAAGAAGGCCTCAACGGCACTCTATGCATGTAAAAGAATGCTGGGGTGTACGTGGGGCCTATCGCCCTCTCTTTCTCATTGGGTTTTTACAGCGATTGTAAGCCCTATTCTATACTATGGAGTTCTTGTTTGGTGGAAAGCCACACAAAAAACAACATACCTCAAAAAATTAGAGGGGGTATGCAGACTATCGATGCTTTGCATTACGGGAGCCCTGAAAACAACCCCGACGGCTGCACTGTATGCCATTCTGCACATTCCACCTGTAGACCTGGTAGCAAAGAACAAAGCGTTAACGACCGCAACCAGGCTTGATGCTTCGGGGCAGCTTGAGCGCCGACCATATGGCCATAGTAGTATAGCGTCCTCAGTCACAAGACGAACAGACTACATGATTCCCTACCTGCACTTTGAGGGAGATCTTAAGGCCACAATAGAGGTGGACGGTTGGCGCAAGGGTGCGCAAATGGCGGACGAGGCGATACATGTGTACACCGATGGTTCCAAAATAGTGGAAGGAGTAGGGTCTGCGGTATACTGCGCTGATCCGGAATTAAGCAGATCCTACAGGCTGCCGGAATACTGTAGCGTTTTCCAAGCGGAAATATTAGCCGTAACCAAAGCAGTAGAAACCCTGGAAGAGAATAGCTTAAGCTGCAACCGTGTTAACTTTTATATTGACAGTCAAGCAGCAATTAAGGCAATAATCTCGCATAGCACAGCATCTAAATGCGTGTTAGAGTGTAAGCAGTCTCTGGAGAGAATCGGGACAGGGAGAAGCATACATCTATATTGGGTCCTAGGGCATATGGGAATAGATGGGAATGAAAAAGCGGACGAATTAGCTAAAAAGGGCGCATCCCTTGAAGCTTGCTCCGTAGACGTCCCAATTAGATTGGGCGAGATTAAGCGAAGGCGAGAGGTGCACATGATCGACCAAGCAGAAAAGGCGTGGGTTCAAGCGCGGGGCTGTAAAGTGTCGAAGATTATGTGTAGGTCTTACAACCTTAGACTAACACAGTTGCTTCTATCATTAAAAAGAGAGGACTGTAGACTCATGACGGGTATTCTGACTGGACACTGCCTTCTGGCGTCACATGCCTTTAAATTAGGCTTGGTCAGTGATAGCAGGTGTAGGAAGTGCGGGTTGGAGGAGGAAACGATCGAGCACGTTCTGTGCTCGTGCCCTGCACTTGCCAGGCTAAGACTCCAGCTATTAGGAGTGATACAGCTGTCAGATCTAGAAGCAGCAAGTGGCTTAAGTCCTAGGAAGCTTCTAGTATTTGCCAAGAGGACGGAGTTATTTTATAACATAGGTCCTGGTTTTTGATAGGGTTTTTCAGTTTGGTCGTTAAAACAAACTTCTGGTAACACTACGGACTCAATCAGTCTATGTGAGGTCCTCATGGACCGGCCAGTTCAACCTACCTACCATGGCTGCCGTACAAACTTAAGTTATTTTAACACCTAAAGTTTGACTGCATTGTTGAGTTTGGCTGTTATGCCTTTTGCACGTTTAGTAATCTGCCGCCGTTAAAAAAACTTGTTAGCTTCAGTCTATCTACATCTATCTATACATATATATAAAAATCAAATTCTGTGTGTGTATTCCCTATGAAAACGTGTTTCCCATACATCAATCATCACCAAATTTTGGCTGTAGGTTCCTTCGATCAAGACGAAAGTTTTTCATATTTCAGAATTAAGAATTTTAAATTTAAATGTTTTTGTTTTTTTGCAATGCGAACGAACTATCTTCGCTCCAAAAAATGATCATGTTAACAAAATCAATGATCGCATTCAAAACCAATTTCTTGGTGAAGCGACGAAATATAAATCGATCGACACAGTTACAGATGAAGATAAAATTGTGAATTATCCAATTGAATTTCTAAACTCTTTAGAACCACCTGGAATGCCTGCGCATATATCAACTTTGAAAATTGGCTCACCAATCATGCTTTTTCGGAATATAAACTCACCAAAATTGTACAAATGGACCTTGCATTTAGAAATTAATACCGAATGTAATCGAAGCAACAATCATCAGCGGTAAAAGCAAAGGTGAAGATGTGATCATACCACGGATCCCAATCATTCCTACAGATTTGCCATTCAATTTTAAGCGCTGACAGTTTCCTGTACGCCTTGCTTTTGCAAGCAAAAGGACAATCGCTTACTATTGCATGCTTAAATTTAGAGTCCGTGCTTTTCCCATGACCAGCTATATGTTGCTTGCTCTAGAGTTGGAAAACCAAAAAATTTGCTTATCTTTGCACCGAACGAAAAAACCAAAAATCTTATGTACCCACTTGCATTACAACAAGTTACAATAATAAAATGTTTAAAACGAAAATTCCACCAAATATTCGTACAAAATTCAATTCAATTTACAGAACAATAAATTAAAATATCAGAAAACAAAACAGAAAAAATAACGCCCCATTCATTCTATCTCGGGCGTTACAACGTACGCCTGGTAAAGCTAGTATACTATATATATCACCGATCTCTATGATTTTTTTAGATAACAATATATGCTATACATGTAAGCATTTGGTTAAATTTGAAGCTTCTAGCTGTTAAAATGGTGCTGAAATTGCAAAAGAAAAATATATATGTAGTATTGTTACGAATTTTCTGCAAATCCTCTTATTTGCCCTTTTGCTAGGTTCGTATCGCTAAACTGTTGAATAAATAACTCCAATATTGAATAATGGAAAAATGGCATTTATTAAAATACTTCACAATAACACTCAACTGTGCAACGAATAGCTTAATAACCAAACTGATAGCTTAAATGAAACTGACTTTCAAAATAATACTGCTATTGCTCGCTAGATATCGTCTTAGTCGTAACTGCTTGACAACTCAAATCAAACTGAATTCCAGTGCCTCTACAATTGCCGCCTTTTATACTTTTTGATTTCAACCTTCGCATTTTCTAGGCGCTTCTGTAATCTACTAGTCCAGCAGCTCTAAAACTTCTCAGCTGTAACTAAAATTGCACAATTTTATACATCTTCTAGGCGCTTCCAGAATCTACTAGTCCAGTAGCTCTCAAACTTCTCAGCTGTAACTACAATTGCGCAATGTTATAGTTTTTCTCATTGCATACTTATAGGAGTGTCGCAGATATACGCATGTGTTTGTGCATTGACTCTTCGCTGCTCGTATACGTACATGGTACATATATGTAGACGCAGTTATTGTTTCGTTTATGTAGATACATAATGATTGGATTATTGATGTGCATTCACGTCACTGCTTAGCATCGGCTTAGAGACGATAGCATCGCTCAGTGCTGCTAACATTCGTTTCACTGCCCTCCACCTAAGTCTGATCGGCCCGATCAGACAAATCTCTCGATCTAAACGCTGCTAGCCTTTCCAAATGGACTACTTTCATTTTGGTTCGTGGTTTACCGATGGTTTGTATGCGGCACACTACATCGTTGATCCGTTTTACAACTCTGTATGGGCCTTCCCAATTACACTGCAATTTCGGGGACAAACCTTTTTTACGTTGTGGGTTGTATAACAGCACCAAATCTCCTTCCTGAAAACCTTCTGAATTAATTGCGTTATCGTATCTGGCTTTCATCTTGTCACTCATAATCTTTGTTCGTTGCCTTATCAGATCATGTATTTCTCTTAGCTCTTCTTCCAAATCACTAGTGGATTTCTTAACATTTCTCTCCGCATTGGCATCTATCCCAAACTTCAAATCAGCTGGCAGTCTAAGGTCATTGCCAAAAATTACTTTTGCAGGGGTTTGGCCCGTTGCCTTATGCACTGCTGATCCGTAAGCCATCAAGAATAATGATATGCGGGTATCCCACTCTTTATGGTATTTGTCTACTACTTTTCTTAAGTGCTCCTCCAATGTTCTATTGAATCGTTCTACCATACCATCGGATTGAGGATGCAATGCAGTTGTTCGTGTTTTTCGAATGCCCAATGATTTACGCATTTCCTGGAACACAGCTGATTCGAAATTCCTACCTTGGTCAGAATGTAACTCCATTGGTACACCATACCTTGCAACCCATTCGTTCTTAACCACTTCTGCTACTGTTTCTGCTTCTTGGTTTGGGATTGGGTATACCTCTGGCTATTTACTGAAATAATCCATAACCACCAGTACGTATTTTTTTCCGCGGTTGCTAGTAGGAAATGGACCTGCGACATCCATGGCGATCCTTTCAAATGGTGCACCTGAAATATATTGCTTCATCTGGTCATGACTTCGGGTTTTGGGCCCTTTCGCTCTGTTGCATACCTCGCACTTGGCAATCCACTCGGTGACCGATTGACGGCAACCAACCCAATAGAATCTCTGCTTAATTTTCTCGAGTGTCTTCGTGATTCCAAGATGACCTCCACTTGGCCCATTGTGCAGCTCGCTGAGTACGTCAGGAATCCTCTTCCTGGGAACAACTATCAGTTTCTTCTTGCATTGACCATCCTCACTCTCCCATACTCGATGCAAGCAACCGGATATCAATTCTAAACTATTCCACTGTGCCCAATATGACTTCACAATGGGACTCTCTGCTGACATCTCCTCTCTGCTTGGTCTTTCGTTTCGTTCGAGCCCTTGCATAACATGTGACAGATCTGTATCTTCTAGCTGACACTTTATTAGTTGCTCCTTGTCCCACTCATCCGTACACGTTATAGTCATTAGCCGGACATCTATAATGTCTTCTTTAGCATCGGCCTTTGAGCAGTGCTTGCATTCCAGACTACATGGTCTTCGTGACATTGCATCAGCATTTCCATGGGTACTACCTTTTCGATGCTCAATGGAAAAGTCATAGCTTTGTAATCGCTCGATCCACCGTGCCAATTGTCCTTCCGGATTACGGAACTATAGAAACCATTTCAACGCTGCGTGATCGGTCCTGACACGGAATCGCTGGCCGTAGAGGTATTTGTGAAAATGTTTAATGCACTCTACCAATGCCAACAGCTCTCTCCGTGTAACGCAATAGTTCCCATTTCATACCAGATAGCGAGTCCAGAGTGTCGTCAATTCTTAGCAACGGGTAGCTATCCTTTTTCGTAACGTCATTCAACTTCCGGTAGTCCACGCAAAACCACATTTTTCCATCCTTCTTCTTTACAAGTAATACCGGTGAGCTCCATGGACTAGCTGATGATTCGATGACGCCGCTGTCACTCATTTCTTGTATGATTTGACTCACAACTTCCCGCTTGGCCAGTGGAACACTAAGTGGAGCTTGACGGATCGGCCTCGCATCTCCAGTGTCAATTTGATGTTTCACAACATTGGTGCGGCCTGATTTGGAACCATACTGGTCTAATATGTTCACGTACTTTATGAGCAGTTGTTTTGCTTTACTCTGATAGGCTTCCTCTAGCCCATGCGTCCATGCCGTGATATCATTTGAAAGATCAGTATTACTAGATGAATCGTGTTCCTGGAGCTGTTCACAGTTAATAACAATTTCGGCCTCTTGGCATCTTCCCAAAATAACTCGTTTGGTCAAATTGAATGGTGAATTGAACTCATTGAGTACTCTTACCGGAATATGTCCATCTTGTTTTGTCATAGCCAGGGTCTTTCCTACAAGTATGCTCAGTGCTGATTTATTTGCTGCTTCGACAACCCACAATTTGTTTGTCCCACAATCTCCATCAACCTTTGCCCAGATGACTGCTTCTGATTTTGGTGGTATTTGCTGACTCTCTTCCACCTGCACTCGTCTACTGCTGTAGCCTCTCTCGTAGCCGAAATTAAGTGGCATATCCACGTTCTTATATCGCATCGTCTTGCTTTGCATATCGATTTTGATGCCTTGGTTGATTAAGAAGTCCACTCCAATTATGATTTCATCTACAATACCTGCCACTATAAAATTGTGTAGTACCGTAACGTTCACAATTGCTACTTCACATTCTACTTCTCCAATTACCTGGGTGTCCTCTCCCGTGGCTGTACGTAATCTTGCTCCAAGCAATGGTCTTATCTTCTTGTTGACTAAATCTGATCGAATGATGGAATGGGATGCACCCGTATCTACAGTCAGTAACCGTTCCTTCCCATACACATGTCCTCCGACAGTAAGATTGCTTGACCTTCTTCCAATTTGCGAGATAGAGATTATGGGGCATTCAATTGAGGGAGCCAGCTGTCGCCCCTTGCGGCTGACTCTCTTTAGTTTAACGATTGAGGGGACTTGGAGATTTGCTCATCTCTTCAGCTCTGCGTTTACGACCACCCACATTGTTGGATCTATTAGGGCTGGTGTTGCAATGTCGTGTAATATGACCTGGGTTGAAACATTTAATAACTCCGGCATTTTTCTGTTGTGATCACTTCAGTGCTCCAAAATTGTGTCTACCCAATCTGGTCTTTCCACTTCCACACAATGAGCTTTGCATGCTGGTTTACTCAATAGCGACGCTGTTTCTTGAGTCAGTGCATAGGACACCGTTTCTGCGAATGTGGTTTTTGGGTTTGCATATGTCGCTCGCTTCGTTTCTACGTCCCGTATGCCATTTATAAAACTCTTGATTTTTACCCTCTCGGTGTACTCCACGAGTGCGTCCGCATTTGCCAAATGTGCCAACCTTTCAAAATATGAGGCAAACTCCTGCAGAGTCTCATTCGCTCTTTGGTGGCGGTTTTGTCACTCAATTTGGAATATCTGTTTTCTATGCTCGCTTCCATAACTGTCTCGACAGCGGCCATCAGTGCTTCATAGCTGTTCCGTTCGTACTCTGGAATAGTCTGTAAGATTTCGGCAGCTGGTCCTTTCAATGCTACGAAGAGTGCAGCAACTTTATCTTCCGCATTCCAGTTGTTTACTGTCGCGGTCTTCTCAAACTGTAGCTTAAAGGCCTGGAAAGGAACAGAACCGTCAAAGGGTGGTGTTTTTACCTTTGGATTGCTTGCTGAAACAGCTGGGCGATTTAGTTGTAATTGCTCCATACATAATTGTTCCCAAATTTCTGCCGACATTTCAGATATACGTGCCTCTTGCGCTTCCAATTGAGATGCCATATATGTCTTTTGGTATTCCAGTTGAGATGACACTTGCCACGTCATTTCTGAAATACGTGCCTCCTGTGATTCCAGTTGGGACGCCATATATGTCTTCTGTTCTTCCAGTTGTGATGAAATTTGTGTTTCCTGTGCTTCAATCTTCGATGTTATTTCTGACGACATTTCTTTTACTGTCGATGTTTGTGCAGATATTGCAGCCAAAATCATGTTCAAGTCTGTGCTCGTAAGTGCGATGTTTCGTTTTTATCTTCAATTTTTGTTGTTGTCTCGTCCCCATCAGGATAAAAGACATACTCTTCCACATCAATTCCTTCTGCTTCCATTGCCTCTCGTAGCCGTGCCTGAAGTTCGAGTTTACCGCCGCTTGTATTCAATCCAAGGCTCTCCAACTCCTTCTTCAGTTGCTGGATCTTCAATTCACTGAACTTTGCCATGTCCTTGTTGTCCTCTGGAATTTATTCAACAATTCCTCTTCTGACACCAATTGTAACGAATATACTTGCAAATCCTCTTATTTGCAATCCTCTGCTAAGTTCGAATCACTAAACTTTTGAATAAATAACTCCAATTTGTAATAATGCAAAATGGCCTTTATTAAAGTACTTCACAATAACACTCAAACTGTGAACGAATATCTTGCTTAATAACCAAACTGATTGATAGCTCAAATGAAACTCTACTATTCAAAATAATACTGCTCTTGCTCGCTAGATATCGTCTTAGTCGAAACTGCTTGACAACTCAAATCAAACTGAATTCCAGCGCCTCTACAATTGCCGCCTTTTATACTCTTTGATTTCAACCTTCGCATCTTCTAGCCGCTTCCAGAATCTACTAGTCCAGTAGCTCTCAAACTTCGCAGCTGTAACTACAATTGCACACTTTTATAGTTTTCCTCATTGCATACTTATAGGAGTATCGCAGATATATGCATGTGTTTGTGCATTGACTCTCCGCTGCTCGTATACGTACATGGTACATATATGTAGACGCAGTTATTGTTTCGTTTATGTAGATACATAATGATTGAATTATTGATGTGCATTCACGTCACTGCTTAGCATCGGCTTAGAGACGATAGCATCGCTCATTGCTGCTAACATTCGTTACAGTATATTGTTAGAAGCACTGAGCGATGCTATCATCTCTAAGCCAATGCTAAGCAGTGAGGTGAATTCACATCCATAGATCAATCACTATGTATCTACATAAACGAAACAATAATTGCGTCTACACATATGTACCATGTACGTATACGAGCAGCGGAGAGTCAATGCACAAACACATGCATATATCTGAGATACTCCTATAAGTATGCAATGAGAAAAACTATAAAATTGTGCAATTGTAGTTACAACTGAGAAGTTTGAGAGCTGCTGGACTAGTAGATTCTGGAAGCGCCTAGAAGATGCGAAGGTTGAAATCAAAGAGTATAAAAGGCGGCAATTGTAGAGGCGCTGGAATTCAGTTTGATTTGAGTTGTCAAGCAGTTTCGACTAAGACGATATCTAGCGAGCAAGAGCAGTATTATTTTGAATAGTAGAGTTTCATTTGAGCTATCAATCAGTTTGGTTATTAAGTTACGACAGTTACGAGCACAGACTTGAACATGATATTGGCTGCAATAACTGCTCAAACATCGACAGTGGCATCTCAGATGGAATCGCAGGAGACACGTTTAACATCCAAGATGAAAGAACAGAAAACGTATATGTCATCACAATTGGAATCGCAGGAGACACGCATAACATCGAAGATTGAAGCACAGGAAACACAAATTTCTACACAGCTCGAAGAACAGAAGACATATATGGATAGTTCAGTGAATTGAAGATCCAGCAACTGAAAAAGGAGTTGGAGACCCGTGGGTTAAATACAACCAACAATAACATCGAACTTCAAGCAAGGCTACGAGAGGTAATGGAGTCGCAAGGAATTGATGTGGACGAGTTTGTCTTTTATCCTGATGGGGACGAAACAACAACAAAAATTTAAGAGAAAAACGAAACATTGTAGACAGTTACGAGCACAGACTTGAACATGATATTGGCTGCAATAACTGCTCAAACATCGACAGTGGCATCTCAGATGGAATCGCAGGAGACACGTTTAACCTCCAAGATGGAAGAACAGAAAACGTATATGTCATCACAATTGGAATCACAGGAGACACGTATTGTAGAAATGTCATCTGAAATAACAGCGAAGATTGAAGCAAAAGAGGCACGAATATCTGAAATGTCGGCGCAAATTTCAGCACAGATATCATCGCAGATCTCTGCTCAACTGGAAGAGCAAGAAGGACGTATTTCCTCGGAGTTGGAGGCGCAAGATACAAAAATTTTACAGTTTGAAGAAAAAATCGAGGCCGATGTGGATGCTTTGAGAGGACGTATTGAGCAGTTGCAACTAAATCGCCCAGCAGTTTCAACGAGTAATCCAAAGGTAAAAACACCATCCTTTGACGGTTCTGTTCCTTTCCAGGTCTTCAAGCTACAGTTTGAGAAGACCGCAGCAGTGAACAACTGGAATGCGGAAGATAAAGTTGCTGCACTGTTCGTGGCATTGAAGGGACCAGCAGCGGAAATCCTGCAGACTATTCCCGAAGGAGAGCGGAACAATTATAAAGCATTGATGGCTGCTGTAGAACGACGTTATGGAAGCGAGCATAGAAAACAGATATACCAAATGGAGTTGCTGAACCGCTTCCAGAGGCCTGGTGAAACATTGCAAGAGTTTGCATCGGATATTGAAAGGCTAGCACATTTTGCGAATGCGGACGCACCCGTGGAGTACACTGAAAGGGTAAAGATTCAGAGCTTTATAAATGGCATACGGGACGTCGAAACAAAGCGAGCTACATACGCAAACCCAAAGCCAACATTCGCAGAAACGTTGTCACAAGCTCTGATTCAGGAAACAGCGTCGCTTCTGTGTAAGCCAGTTTTCAAAGCACGCCGTGTGGAAGTAGAAGGGCCAGATTGGGTAGGCGCAATATTGGAGGCGCTGAAAGGATCGCAAAAGCGGAGTGAAAAAGTTACCAAATGCTTCAAATGCGGGAAGTCCGGTCACATTGCACGTCATTGCGATCTTGGTCCTAATAGTTCCAACAATGCGGGTGCCGTAAACTCAAAGCTGGAGAAAATGAGCAAGAGCACGCCCATTTTGAAATTTTCTTTTATTTTTGTATTTTGTTGCACCATATCATTATTGGAGTTGAATGTTGACATAAGTTACTAATATACTGTAAAGATATTAAATTTTTTGTTGAAATATGACTTAAAAAAAAATTTTTTTTTAAAGTGGGCGTGGTCGTTCTCCGATTTTGCTAATTTTCATTAAGCATACATATAGTAATAGTAGTAACGTTCCTGCCAAATTTCATTATGATATCTTCAACGACTGCCAAATTACAGCTTGCAAAATTTTTAAATTAACTTATTTTAAAAGTGGGCGGTTCCACGCCCCTTGTCCAAAATTTTACTAATTTTTTATTCTGCGTCATATGTTCAACCCACCTACCAAGTTTCATCTCTTTATCCGTCTTTGGTAATGAATTATCCCACTTTTTCGGGTTTTAGAAATTTTCGATATCGAAAAAGTGGGCGTGGTTATAGTCCGATATTGTTCATTTTAAAAAGCGATCTGAGATGAGTGCCCAGGAATCTACATACCAAATTTCATAAAGATACCTTAAAATTTACTCAAGTTATCGTGTTAACGGGCGGACGGACGGACGGAGTGACATGGTCAATCAAATTTTTTTTCGATACTGATGATTTTGATATATGGAAGTCTATATCTATATCGATTCCTTTATACCTGTACAACCAACCGTTATCCAATCAAAGTTAATATACTCTGTGAGCTCTGCTCAACTGAGTATAAAATTGGGTAGGTACTTTGTGTGGGGATGCAAAGCTTAACGTTTTTTGTGGTCTGCATGTAAAAACTATAACTACGAATCACGTATTTCAACAATATATGACGTAAACGTAACTACTTGATGAAATTTGATGAATTTTAAAGCTTCTAGCCCTAAAAAAGGGGCAAAAATGACAGTTTATATGGGGTATATAATATATACCACCGATCTCTATGATTTTTTCAGACAACAACATATGCTATATACGTAAGCATATGGTGAAATTTGAAGCTTCTACCTGTTAAAATGGGGCAAAAATTGCGCAAAGTTTCTTACCTGATCAATCGGTTGTATGAGATATATACAATATATACCACCGATCTCTCTGATTTGTTCAGACAACAATATATGCTATATACGTAAGCATTTTGGTGAAATTTGAAGCTACTAGCTGTTAAAATGGGGCTGAAATTGCAAAAAAAATATATATATACTATATATATATACTATATATACCATCATATATATATTATATATATCACCGATATCTGTGATTTTTTCACACAACAATATATACTATATACGTAAGCAATCGGTGAAATTTGAAGCTTATAGCTGTTAAAATGGGGTAGAAATTGCTAAAATATATATACATATATACTATATATACCACCGATCTTTATGATTTTTTCAGACAACAATATATGATATATTCGCAAGCATTCTTTGAAATTTTAAGCTTCTAGCTCTTAAAACAGGGCAGTAATCACGAAAAGTTTCTTATCTGAACAATCGGCTGTGGGGATATATACTATATATACGACCGATCTCATCAATTTTTTCAGACAACAATATGTGCAATATACGAAAGTATATGGTGAAATTTGTAGCTTCAATCTGATAAATTGAGGAAGATATGGCAAAAATCCTCTTTTTCTGTAAAATCGGTTGTATGGAGGATATATGCTATAGTGGTCCGATCCGGTCGGTTCCGACAAATGTCTAATCGGACACCCAAATACACCCGCTCACCAAATTTTATCAAGATATCTCAAAAATTGAGGGACTATTTTGCATACAAACAGACAGACGGACAGACGGACATGGCTAAATCAACTCAGCTCTTCTTCCTGATTATTTCGGTATACTTAATGGTGGGTCTATCTATTTTCCCATAAGGACTTACAATTTTGGGATTCGTGACGAAATTAATATACCATTTCATTTTCATTTTATCTGAACAATTGGTTGTATGATTTTTTCACACAAAAATATACGCTATATACGTAAGCAATTGGTGAAATTTTAAGCTTCTAGCTATTTAAAATGGTGCAGAAATTTCGCAAAGTTTCTTATCTGAACAATTGGTTTTATGAGATATATACAATATATATCACCGATTTCTATGATTTTTTCAGACAACAATATATGCTATACACGTAGGCATTTGGTTAAATTTGAAGCTTCTAGCTGTTAAAATGGTGCTCAAATTGCAAACAAAATATATATTAATATAATAATCTATATATATATATATATACTATATATACCACGGATCTCTATGATTTTTTCACACAACATATATACTATATACGTAAACAATTGTTAAAATTTGGAGCTTATAGCTGTTAAAATGGGGTAGAAATTGCGAAAAGTTTCTTATCGAACAATCGGTTGTATAAGATATATACTATATATACCACCGGGCTCTATATTTTTTCAGACAACATATATGCTATACACGTAAGCATTGGTGAAATTTGAACATATCTAACGATTTTTAAGATAAATATAAAATAAACAAGTAAGTAAGGCTAAGTTCGGTGTACCATTACATACTCAGTTGAGAGCTATGATGACAAAATAAGGAAAATAACCATGTAGAGAAATGAACCTAGGGTAACTCTGGAATGCGTTTGTATTACATGATCAAATGGAAGGTAGTAAAGAATATTTTAAGAGGGAGTGGCCATGAGTTCTATAGGTGGACGCCATTTAGGGATATCGCCATAAAGGTGGTCAGAGCTGACTCTAGAATCTGTTGTACGATAGGGTATCAAATGAAATGTGATGAGTATTTTAAAGGGCGTGGTTTCAGTTCTTAGTGGACGCCTTTTCAGATATCGCCATAAAGGTGGACCAAGGGGTGACTGTAGAGTTTGTTTGTACGATATGGTTATCAAATGAAAGGTGTTAATGAGTATTTTTAAACGGGCGTGGGCCTTAGTTCTATAGGTGGACGCCTTTTCGAGATATCTCCATAAAGGTGGACCAGGGTTGACTCTAGAATTTGTTTGTACGATATGGGTATCAAATGAAAGTGTTATGAGTATTTTAAAAGGAGTGGGCCTTAGTTCTATAGGTGGACGCCTTTTCGAGATACGCCATAAAGGTGGACCAGGAGAGACTCTAGAATGTGTGTACGATATGGTATCAAATTAAAGGTATTAATGAGGGTTTTAAAAGGGAGTGGCGTAGTTGTATATGTGAAGGCGTTTTCGAGATATCGACCAAAATGTGGACCAGGGTGACCCAGAACATCATATGTCGGATACCGCTAATTTAGTAGTAGTATTCCTGCCAAGATCCCAATGGCTTTTGATTTCGCCCACAGAACTTTTTCAATTTTTTCTACTTAATATGGTAAGTGTCACAACCATTTTACAAAGTTTTTTCTAATTATATTTTGCGTCAATAAAACAATCCAATTTCATGTTTCATCCCTTTTTCGTATTTCGTATAGAATTATGGCATTTTTTTCATTTTTCGTAATTTTCGATATCGAAAAAGTGGGCGTGGTCATAGTTGGATTTCGTTCATTTTTTATACCAAGATAAAGTGAGTTCAGATAAGTACGTGAACTAAGTTCAGTAAAGATATGTCGATTTTTGCTCAAGTTATCGTGTTAACGGCCATGCGGAAGGACAGATGGACGACTGTGTATAAAAACTGGGCGTGGCTTTAACCGATTTTGTCCATTTTCACAGAAAACAGTTATCGTCATAAAATCTATGCCACTATCAAATTTCAGAAGGATTGGTAAATTTTTGTTCGCCTTATGGCATTAAAATTATCCTAGACAAATTAAATGAAAAAGGGCGGAGCCACGCCCATTTTGAAATTTTGTTTTATTTTTGTATTTTGTTGCACCATATCATTACTGGAGTTGAATGTTGACATAATTTACTTATATGCTGTAAAGATATTAAATTTTTTGTTAAAATTTTACTTAAAAAAATTTTTTTTTAAAGTGGGCGTGGTGCTTGTCCGATTTTGCTAATTTTTATTAAGCATATATATAGTAATAGGAGTAACGTTACTGCCAAATTTCATCATGATGTCTTCAACGACTGCCAAATTGTAGCTTGCAAAAGTTTAAATTACCTTCTTTTAAAAGTAGGCGGTGCCATGCCCATTGTCCAAAATTTTACTAATTTTGTATTCTGAGTCATAAGTCCAACTCACCTACCAAGTTTGATCGCTTTATCTGTCTTTGGTAATGAATTATTGCACTTTTTCGGTTTTTCGAAATTTTCGATATCGAAAAAGTGGGCGTGGTTATAGTCCGATATCGTTCATTTTAAATAGCGAACTGAGATGAGTGCTCAGGAACCTACATACCAAATTTCATCTAGATACCTCAAAATTTACTCAAGTTATCGTGTTAACGGACGCACATGGATCAATCACATTTTTTTTCGATCCTGATCATTTTGATATATGGAAATCTATATCTGTCTCGATTCCTTTATTTCTTTATTTCTTTATTTCACTTAGTCAATGGACTTAAATCCTTACAGACTATGATACAAACTAAAGTTAAGAGATAGTTATTTGAAAAATAATACATAATACTTAGAAAGCAGATTTTAACATATTTAGCAGTTTCGCTTTTGGAGCAGAAAAGTCTAGATTTACAACAGTACTGATAGAGTTAAACTCACGGAGAGCACGAGCAATTGGAGCATTACTGGAATAGTGGGTTTTAAAATTTTCACAATAAAATGTATAAAAACTGCGAAGACACCTCCGAGGAATATTAAATCGAATCCTATCCAATAAATATGGACAGTCAACGAACCCATTAATAATATCATACGTAAATGACAAGCAGAGTATTGATCTGCGATTATCTAAAGACTTAAGGCTTAAAAGCATAAGTCGCGCAGAGTAGGCGGGTATAGGATCAGAGAAGTTTAATGGACGAAGGGCATATTTGAGAAAAATTTTTTGTATTCTTTCAATTCTGGTAATAGCAGTTTGACTACTTGGTCTCCAAATAAATACGCCATATTCCAGATTAGATCTAACAAAAGATGTGTAAAGTAGCTTAAACGTGTAGGGATCAGAGAATTTGGTAGCATTGCGCCTTACAAAGCCAAGCATAGAATATGATTTAGAGGTTATGAAATTTATGTGCTTACTAAAAGAAAACTTATTGTCAAAGACAACACCAAGGTCCTTAATCTCATTAACACATTGAAGCTCATAATTAGAGATACTATAATTTGTAGTTAGAAGATTAATTGACTTCGAGTAGGTCATTTGAAAGCATTTGGACGGATTCAAAGAGATACCGGAATTCAGGCACCATTGGTGCAATTTATTAATATCATTCTGCAACATTAAGGCATCATCTGGCGTCTTAATGGCAGAAAATAGCTTTAAGTCATCGGCGTATAGCAAACACTTCGCGAATGAAAAACAACTACTTACGTCATTAATAAATAAGATAAATAAAAGTGGACCTAATATACTCCCTTGGGGAACCCCAGAAGTGGCTACAAACGGACTAGACGATTGTCCATCAATGGAAACAACACACTGTCTGTTACTTAAATAAGACTTTACCCATAAAAGAAACGAAGAGTGGAAACCAAGGCAACCTAATTTTTTAATTAAAACACTATGATGGATTTTGTCAAAAGCTTTTGAAAAGTCCGTATAAATGCAATCAACCTGATAACCTGCAGAAAAAGATTCAATACAATATTCACTAAAAACAGCAAGATTTGAAACTGTTGATCTACCAGCGACAAAACCATGCTGGAAGGGAGATATTAAAGACTTAACCGCAAAACTCAACTTGGCATTAACAGCATGCTCGAAAATTTTGGAAATGGTAGAAAGCTTTGAAATAGGTCTGTAATTACGCACATCATTTTTGTTACCACTTTTAAAGACGGGGGTAATGGAGGTGAGCTTCCACTCGTCAGTGAACGTACCGCACGAAAGAGATTTATTAAAGATTATTCTTAAAGGAAGAACTAGAGTCGGGCAGTTTTTTAACAGGACTGAAGAGAACCCATCAACGTCTGTTTGAGACGAAGATTTAAGTTTGAGAATAGCATTACTAATATCATCAGAAGAGAGACAGAGGGCACCAAAGTTTAGAGCAGTGTCAAGATTCGAGGAGGCATCAAACGATTGATAACTATCGTCGGCAGAAAAATTTGATTTAAAAAACTCCGCAAATAAGTTGGCTGTATCACCCGGTGTTCGCGCTGAGTGGCCATCAAGGAACACTCCAGACGGTATACTGGAGCAACCTTTTTTGGACTTGATATAGCTCCAAAATGTTTTCGGATTCAACTTAATGTTAGACTCGATTGTATGAATATAGTTGGTGTACAGAAGCTTATCCAAATTATTAAATTTCTTCAAGTATTGCTTATATTTAATGAAGAACAAATGGTTCTTCGTATGTTTAAACTTACGCATATATTTATTTCTGAGATTCCTCAATTTTTTCAACTCTTTCGTATACCACGGAAGTTTGTAAGGCCTCATTCGTCTCATAGGAATTTTATGCAGGCAGTGATTTAATAGAATAGATTTGAAAGTTTGGAAACTATTAGAAGTATCCAGTCCTTCAAGTACCACTTTCCAGTCTATTTCAGATAAAAAACTATTAAAACTGGGAAAATCAAACGAATTAAAGT
The DNA here is from genome assembly GCA_029619165.1 of Eurosta solidaginis. NCBI lineage: Eukaryota > Metazoa > Arthropoda > Insecta > Diptera > Tephritidae > Eurosta > Eurosta solidaginis. Next base: position 12,938 of record JARSSU010013939.1, on the reverse strand, counting down.
TAAAAGTAAATCTGCTTTCAGAAGTATCCTGTGCAAAACTATAAAAACTAAAATTAATAACCAAGGGTAGGTGATGCCTGTCCTTGTGAGTGATGGGATTTGTACATTCACTGATTTCACAATTAATATTATCACTAATAAATATGAGATCGAGTAATCTATTTAAAGTATTAACACATTTGTTGATTTGCAATAAATTAAGACTAAGTAAATTGTCAATGAAATATAATTCGTGATTTGCAGAGAGATTATTAGGTGTAAGACCAAAATTACAAACATTAGTTGACCAGTCAATATTGCATAAGTTGAAGTCACCAAGCACGCAGAGATGATTATCACTTAGGTTATTAATAACTAGCGAAACTATGTTGTCAGCGTGTGCCTTGTATAGTTCAAATGAACTGCCTGGTGGCACGTATGATGCAAGGAGATATAGGGAGCCTTGTGAATCAGAACTATTAATGCAAACACAAATTTGGTCGAGCAAAACGTCACCATTACTAAGCGGAAAGAAACAGGAGGATAACTGACGTTTGACCGCAATTAAGACCCCACCGCCACGAAGACAACCAGTAGCGTTAGCATCTCGATCTTTGCGGAATACATTAAAAAGATTAGAGTCGAAGAACTCACTGTCGAAAAAACTTCCATTCAGCCATGTTTCGATGAAAACAAAGACGTCATAATCCAATTGGGAACTGAAGGTGTGAACAAGATCGGCTTTGGTCCTCATCCCAGAAAGGTTTTGGAAATATACCTTTATCTCACTATGCCCATTAATTGGAGGCAGAGCACTCACCACATTGTTCAGTGATTGCTAATCGTCGCTTGACACTGGGTCCGAGCTACTTGCTTGCTTGCGAACATTTTTAAACGGTTTAACTTTCACATTTGCTGGCCATAGCAAGGGATCCATAATTGCGTCCAGGAAGGTAGCTGACACGCCAAGCTTAAAATTTACTCTAGAGAGTTTAGTAAAATCTGTATCTTTTTTAACCAGAGGGAAGCAGGCAAGTTCATTGCCATCGATTTTCGTATTTTTAACCACATAGGAGATTATATTATCAGCAGTGACATTAGATTTGAATGACGATAGATGGATCCATTTTTTTGCGGAAACTACATCAAGTTCAGTGTTAGTACTGACTCCGATCACTAGACTACGCGATCTGGTTTGGACTTGGGGGGTTTCCTTTTGATGGACTTGACTTCCCGCGTTATTAGAATCACTGATTTTATCATTGCCTACCACGTCAACGTTAGTACCAGAAGACAGAGATTTAGTGCGTTTTTTGTTTTTACGCGTTTTTCTCTGAACCTGAGTCCACTGTGAGGGAGATTCAATATTATTTGCAGTAGAAGAGCTGTGAGAGAGATGTGTTGAGCATGCTTGAACCACAGTAGTAACATTCTGCTTAGTGGCACATAGTTGAATTTCACTCACATTGTTATCATTAGAAATTGGGCAACGATCGGTGATAGCAGTAACAATTGGACTCTTGTTGTTGACATCAACATCAGCAGAAGTCATAGCAGCAGCAGAGATCGCAGTATCATTGCAGGTGGCGTCGACAATTGCACAGGCAAGAGATGCGTCATCTGTACTCGACGATGTTGTCTCTGACGTTTTAACTGCAGTAGCGGCGCAAGCAGAACGAATATCTGTAGAACATGTGCATTTATTTGTATTTAAATCTGAAGCTAGCGAAGCAATGGCCGAGAACAACTCATCTAAACGAAGTTTGTTGTGTAGAGAGCGAATTTCACTAATATTTCCAATTGGTCGTAAACGTAACCATTTGATGAAATTTGATGAATTTTAAAGCTTCTAGCCATAAAAAAGGGGCAAAAATGACAGTATATATGGGGTATATAATATATATACCACCGATCTCTATTATTTTTCAGACAACAATATATGCTATATACGTAAGCATTTGTGAAATTTGAAGCTTCTAGCTGTTAAAATGGGGCTGAAATTGCGAAAAATATATATATATATATATATATATAGATATCCACCATATATATATACACCGATCTTTATGATTTTTTCAGACAACAATATATGCTATATACGTAAGCATTCGTTGAAATTGAAGCTTCTAGACTTAAAATAGGGCAGTAATCACAAACATTTTGTTATCTGAACAATCGGCTGTGGGGATATATACTATATATACGACCGATCTCATCATTTTTTCAGACAACAATATGTGCAATATACGAAAGTATATGGTGAAGTTGAAGCTTCATCTGTTAAATTGAGGAAGATATGACAAAAATCCTCTTTTTCTGAAAAACCGTTGTATGGAGGATATATGCTATAGTGGTCCGATCCGGTCGGTTCCGACAAATGTCTAATCGGACACCCAAATACACCCGTCACCAAATTTATCAAGATATCTCAAAAATTGAGGGACTAGTTGCATACAAACAGACAGACGGACAGACGGACATGGCTAAATCAACTCAGCTCTTCATCCTGATTATTTCGGTATACTTAATGGTGGGTCTATCTATTTTCCTTTAAGGACTTACAATTTTGGATTCGTGACGAAATTAATATACCATTTCATTTTCATGAAAGTTATAAAAATAGTAGGTACTTGTGTGAGGATGCAAAGTTTCAGGTTTTTTGTGGTCTGCATGTAAAAACTATGACTAGAATCACGTATTTCAACAATATATGACGTAAACGTAACTATTTGATGAAATTTGTTGAAATTTGAAGCTTCTAGCCGTAAAAAAGGGGCAAAGATTACAGTTTATATGGAGTATATAATATATATACCACCGATCTCTATGATTTTTTCAGACAACAATATATGCTATATACGTAAGCATTTGGTGAAATTTGAAGCTTCTAGCTGTTAAAATGGGCTGAAATTGCGAAATATTATATATAACAATTTATAGATATATACTATATATACCACCGACCTTTATGATTTTTTCAGACAACAATATATGCTATATATGTAAGCATTCGTTGAAATTTGAAGCCTCTAGCACTTAAAATAGGGCAGTAATCACAAACATTTTGTTATCTGAAACAAATCGGCTGTGGGGATATATACTATATATCGACCGATCTCATCAATTTTTTCAGACAACAATATGTGCAATATACGAAAGTATATGGTGAAGCTTGAAGCTTCAACCTGATAAATTGAGGAAGATATGACAAAAACCCTCATTTTCTGAAAAATCGATTGTACGGAGGATATATGCTATAGTGGTCCGATCCGGTCGGTTTCGCCAAATGTCTAATCGGACACCCAAATACACCCGCTCACCAAATTTTATCAAGATATCTCAAAAATTGAGGGACTAGGTTGCATACAAACAGACAGACGGACAGACGGACATGGCTAAATCAACTCAGCTCTTCATCCTGATTATTTCGGTATACTTAATGGTCGGGTCTATCTATTTTCCTTTAAGGACAATTTTGGGATTCGTGACGAAATTAATATACCATTTCATTTTCATGAAAGGTATAAAAATAGATAGGTACTTTGTGTGAGGATGCAAAATTTCAAGTTTTTTGTGGTCTGCATGTAAAAACTATGACTATGAATCACGTATTTCAAAAATATTTGACGAAAACGTAACTATTTGATGAAATTTGTTGAAATTTGAAGCTTCTAGCCGTTCTCTATGATTTCTTCAGACAACAATATCGCTATATACGTAAGCAATTGGTGAAATTTTAAGCTTCTAGCTGGTAAAACGGGGCAGAAATTGCACAAAGTTTCTTATCTGAACAATCGGTTGTATTAGATATATATCACCGATATCTATAATTTTTTCAGACAACATTATATGCTATACACGTAAGCATTGGGTTAAATTTGAAGCTTCTAGCTGTTAAAATGGTGCTGAAATTGCAAAAAAAAATATATATAGTATATATTGTTTTTTGTTTTTAAATATATATATAGTATATATTGTACGAATTTGCTGCACATCCACTTATTTGCAATCCTCTGCTAAGTTCGAATCACTAAACTGTTGAATAAATAACTCCAATATTGAATAATGGAAAAATGGCCTTTATTAAAGTACTTCACAATAACACTCAAACTGTGCACTCGCTGGCTTAATAACCAAACTGATAGCTTAAATGAAACTCTACATCAAAATAATACTGCTATAGCCGCTAGATAGCGCTTAATCGAAACTGATTGACAGCTCAAATCAAACTGAATTACTTCTTACTCGCCTGCCCCGCTTTTATAGTTTACGCTGCATACTTCTAGGCTCTTCGATTTCCAGAACTTACTAGTTAGTTTCGGCTACAAAATCGCCAGCCACAACTACGTGCACAAATTATTGCTCTCTCTTGTGACAACTCAGATAAGATATATGCATGTGTTTGTGCATTGACTCTCCGCTGCTCGTATACGTACATGGTACATATATGTAGACGCAGTTATTGTTTCGTTTATGTAGATACATAATGATTGAATTATTGATGTGCATTCACGTCACTGCTTAGCATCGGCTTAGAGACGATAGCATCGCTCAGTGCTGCTAACATTCGTTACACTGCCCTCCACCTAAGTCTGATCGTCCCGATCAGACAAATCTCTCGATCTAAACGCTGCTAGCATCGCCAAATGTACCACTCTTCTATTTCGTGATTTCCCAATTGCTTGTATGCGGCAGATGACATCACTGATCGTCTTCACAACTCTGTACGGGCCTTCCCAACTGCACCGATATTTGGATGGAACACCTTTCCGCCGGTGAGGGTTGTATAGCAGTACCAAATCTCCCTCCCGGAAACCTTCCGAATTATTTTCCTTGTCGTACCTGTGTTCCATCTTACTACTCATTATTCTGGATCGTTCCCTCGCACTCTGTTGCTCGGCCAATGAAGAACTACTTCGCAGAGCTTGCGCTGGACGGATTTGCTTTGCATAATCAGTATCGTTCCGACGCTTCACAACAGTAGTGTGCCTTGGCTTGAAACCACCCTTGCATTCTTTCTTCGTTTTAGTACGTCCGTTAGGGCTTTTCAATGCCAGTGTTTCGCTCACAGGTACCTTCGGCTTTGATTTGTTTGGCCCATTTGTTCCATCAACCTTTACCTTTGAATTTCGTGGCCTTCAGTCGAGTCTTCTCCACCAGTACCCGATTACTGCTGAACCCTTTTTCCAAACTAAAGTTAAGTGGCACATCTTGGTTCTCATAACGCATCACCCTTCTCTGCATATCGATCTTGATGTCATGGTCAACCAAGAAATCCACTCCCAATATAACTTCATCAACAATCTCCGCCACAACAAATTTGTGTAGAACCATGACCTTCCCAATTAGGACTTCACATATCACTTCTCCCTGGACTTGGTTATACTCGCCTGTGACCGTACGCAACCTTGCTCCAGGTAACGGTTTTACTCTCCTGTTGACCAAGTCAGATCGGATCAAGGAATGAGATGCGCCCGTATCTACAGTCAGTACATGTTCTTTGCCATCCACATTCCCTCTGACGGTAAGACTGCTCGATTTTCTACCACTTTGCAACACAGATATCACAGGGCATTCAATAGCTGGATCTAGCTCTCGATCTCTACCTCTTACTCGCTCTTGCTCATCTCCTCCAGCTTTGCGTTTACGGCCACCCACATTGTTGGAACTATTAGGACCAAGATCGCAATGACGTGCAATGTGACCGGACTTCCCGCATTTGAAGCACTTGATAACTTTTTCACTCCGCTTTTGCGATCCTTTCAGCGCCTCCAATATTGCGTCTACCCACTCTGGCCTTTCTACTTCCACACGGCGTGCTTTGAAAACTGGCTTACACAGAAGCGACGCTGTTTCCTGAATCAGAGCTTGTGACACCGTTTCTGCGAATGTTGGCTTTGGGTTTGCGTATGTAGCCCGCTTCGTTTCCACATCTCGTATGCCATTTATGAAGCTCTGGATTTTTACCCTTTCAGTGTATTCCACGGGTGCGTCCGCATTCGCTAAATGTGCTAGCCTTTCAATATCCGACGCAAACTCTTGCAATGTTTCACCAGGCCTCTGGAAGCGGTTCAGCAACTCCATTTGGTATATCTGTCTCCTATGCTCAGTTCCGTATCGTCTCTCTAGAGCGCCCATCAATGCTTCATAACAGTTCCGTTCGCCCTCTGGAATGGTTTGTAAAATCTCAGCTGCAGGCCCTTTCAACGCCATGAACAGTGCAGCAACTTTATCTTCCACATTCCAGTTGTTCACTGCTGCGGTCTTCTCAAACTGTAGCTTGAAGACCTGGAAAGGAACAGAACCGTCAAAAGATGGAGTTTTTACCTTTGGATTACTCGCTGAAACAGCTGGGCGATTCATTTGCAACTCCTGTATACGACCTCTCAAAGCTTCTATCTCGGCATCAATTTTGTCCTCGAGCTGCACAATTTTTGTATCCTGTGCTTCCAGCTTTGATGTTACCCTTATCTCATGTGCCTCCAGCTGCGAGGATATGCGGGCCTCCTGTGCTTTCAACTGCTCAGCCAACTGAGATGTCATATATGTCTTTTGCTCTTCCAGTTGATTTTCCATCTTGGATGTAATCTGTGTCGACATTTCGGAAATACGCGTCTCCTGTGCTTCAATCTTAGATGTTATGCGTGTTTCTTGCGATTCCAGTTGAGATGCCACTGTCGATGTTTGAGCAGTTATTGCAGCCAATATCACGTTCAAGTCTGTGCTGGTAACTGTCTGCGATGTTTCATTTTTCTCTTCAATTTTTGTTGTCTCCTCGCCATCAAGAGGAAAGACATACTCTTCCACGTTAATTCCTTCTGCTTCCATTGCCTCTCGTAGTCGTGCTTGAAGTTCGATTTTAATGCCGCTTGTATTCAATCCACGGTTCTCCAACTCCTTCTTCAGCTGCTGGATCTTCAATTCACTCCACTTTGCCATGTCCAAGTTGTATTCGAAGTCTTCGGAATTTATTCAACAATTCCTCTTCTGACACCAATTGTAACGAATTTGCTGCAAATCCTCTTATTTGCAATCCTCTGCTAGTTCGAATCACTAAACTGTTGAATAAATAACTCCAATATTGAATAATGGAAAAATGGCCTTTATTAAAATACTTCACAATAACACTCAAACTGTGCAACGAATAGCTTAATAACCAAACTGATAGCTTAAATGAAACTCACTATTCAAAATAATACTGCTATTGCTCGCTAGATACGCTGCTTAATCGAAACTGCTTGACAGCTCAAATCAAACTGAATTACTTCTTACTCGCCTGCCCCGCTTTTATAGTTTACGCTGCATACTTCTAGGCTCTTCGATTTCCAGAACTTACTAGTTAGTTTCGGCTACAAAATCGCCAGCCACAACTACGTGCACAAATTATTGCTCTCTCTTGTGACAACTCAGATAAGATATATGCATGTTGTTTGTGCATTGACGCTCCGCTGCTCGTATACGTACATGGTACATATATGTAGACGCAGTTATTGTTTCGTTTATGTAGATACATAATGATTGAATTATTGATGTGCATTCACGTCACTGCTTAGCATCGGCTTAGAGACGATAGCATCGCTCAGTGACTGCTAACACTCGTTACAATATATACTATATATACCACGATCTGTATGCTTTTTTCAGAAAACAATATATGCTATATACGTAAGCAATTATTGAAATTTGAAGCTTATAGCTGTTAAAATGGTGTAGAAATTGCGAACAGTTTCTTATCTGAACAATCGGTTGTATGAGATAAATTACTATATATACCACCGGTCTCTATGATTTTTCAAATAACAATATATGCTATACACGAAGCATTTGGTGAAATTTGAACATATCTAAACGTTTTTAAGATAAATATAAATAAAAATAGGTAGGTACTTGTGTGAGGATGCAAAGCTTCTCGTTTTTTTTGGTCTGCATGTAAAAACTATGACTACGAATCACGTATTTCAACAATATATGACGTAAACGTAACTATTTGATGAAATTTGATGAATTTTAAAGCTTGTAGCCGTAAAATAGGGGAAAATACAGTTTATATGGGTATATAATATATAGCCTCCGATCTCTATGATTTTTTCAGACAACAATATATGCTATATACGTAAGCAATTGGTGAAATTTGAAGCTTCTAGCTGTTAAAATGGGGCAGAAATTGCGCAAAAGTTTCTTATCTGAACAATCGGTTGTATGAGATATATACAATATATACCACCGATCTCTATGATTTGTTCAGACAACAATATATGCTACATAGTAAGCAAATGGTGAAATTTGAAGCTTATAGCTGTTAAAATGGGGTATAAATTGCGAAAAGTTTCTTATCTGAACAAATCGGTTGCATGAGATATATACTATATATACCACCGATCTCTATATTTTTTCAGACAACAATATAGCTATATACGTAAGCATTTGGTGAAATTTGAAGCTTCTAGCTGTTAAAATGGGGCTGAAATTGCGAAAATATATATATATATACATACTATACTATATACCACCGATCTTTATGATTTTTTCAGACAACAATATATGCTATATACGTAAGCATTCGTTGAAATTTGAAGCCTCTAGCTCTTAAAATAGGGCAGTAATTACGAAAAGTTTCTTATCTGAACAATCGGCTGTGGGGGATATATACTATATATACGACCGATCTCATCAATTTTTTCAGACAACAATATGTGCAATATGCGAAAGTATACGGTGAAGTTTGAGCTTCAATCTGATAAATTGAGGAAGATATGGCAAAAATCCTCTTTTTCTGAAAAATCGGTTGTATGGAGGATATATGCTATAGTGGTCCGATCGGCCGGTTCCGACAAATGTCTAATCGGACACCCAAATACACCCGCTCACCAAATTTTATCAAGATATCTCAAAAATTGAGGGACTAGTTTGCATACAAACAGACAGACGGACAGACGGACATGGCTAAATCAACTCAGCTCTTCATCCTGATTATTTCGGTATACTTAATGGTGGGTCTATCTATTTTCCTTTAAGGACTTGCAATTTTGGGATTCGTGACGAAATTAATATACCATTTCATTTTCATGAAAGGTATAAAAATAGGTAGGTACTTTGTGTGAGGATGCAAAGCTTCACGTCTTTTGTGGTCTGCATGTAAAAACTATGACTACGAATCACGTATTTCAAACAATATATGACGTAAACGTAACTATTTGATGAAATTTGATGAATTTTGAAGCTTTGTAAGCCGTAAAAAAGGGGCAAAAATTCCAGTTTATATGGGTATATAATATATATACCCGATCTCTATGATTTTTTCAGACGACAATATATGCTATATACGTAAGCATTTGGTGAAATTTGAAGCTTCTAGCTGTAAATGGGGCTGAAATTGCAAAAAACTTTAGATATATACTATATATATATATATACTATATATACCATCACACTTGTTGTGTGATATACTATATACGAAAGCAGTCGGTGAAAATTTGAAGCTTATAGCTGTTAAAATGGGGTAGAAATTGCGAAAAGTTTTTTATCTGAGCAATCGGTTGTACGAGATATATACCTATATATCTCTATGATTTTTTCAGACAACAATATATGCTACATACGCAAGCATTTGGTGAAATTGAAGATTCAACAAGAGTCTAGCTGGTAAAAACCGAAATATTCAAACAGTTTTAGTTGCAATTAGATCGCGTCACGACACAAGTAAAACGCCCCCAAAACCGCGCCGGTAGTTCGATATGTGCTAAAAAATAAAGTGAACTTAAATACTTAAATTAAAACTTATTTCTAATCAACTTAGCTTAAATTAGTCTTAATTCTAACTTAATCTAAATATAACATAATAAACTATTTGTGTTTAATAACAAGTCTCAAACATTACTTGGAATAAAAGGGGTGTAAAAAGGTAGACTCCCCACAGTGGTGTCAGAACTGAAAGAAAATTTGTGAAAAGTGCCAGAAATATGAAATAAAAGTTTTGTTAAACTAAAACGTGAAGAAAAAGATTTTTAAAAGCTTTTAGAATATAGAAGAAAGCCTTTTAAAAAGGTAAAAAGTAATTTTAGAAAAGAATCAAAGATTCTAAGAAGCATTACAGTACTGTGCACAAAAATAGATACGCAAATTTTTCAAGTAAATGTAACGTGAAAATACATAAGATTAAACTATTGAAAATACTAAAAGTAAAGACTAAGAAATTTTTAAAAGGTGTCGGTAAGTGGAGGTGCGGAAATGTATGAAAAAATGTGTCATTGTTTAAATAAAAGCGGAAAAAGCTTGGTGGCTATAACCATCATAGGGAATAATTGCGAGTGTGCAAAAATACGTACATATACAGCTGCAGATTTGATACGCAAATTGCAGCGTGGCCTAAGACAGTGGCGTGCAACAGAAAGTTTAAAGTAGTCCTTTAGCGGATGTGTGCATGAAGTGCAGTGGACAGTTTTGTCAGTTCCTATTAGAG
>JARSSU010013937.1:0-16905 GCA_029619165.1 Eurosta solidaginis | reverse complement strand
CCACACAGTATGACGTAGAAATTGAACCGTTAGCGATAGAACCTTGGATCAGCTTGTGGATTAATATACACATAAAAACCTATCATCTGCAAAAACAAAATCGATTCTATCTTGCTTGGTTCAATAGATATGGACACTTATCCCTTTTAGTCGGTTAACCCCACCCACTATGACGTAGAAATTGAACCGTTAACGATAGAACCTTGGATCAGCTTGTGGATTAATATACACATAAAACCTATCATCTGCAAAAACAAAATCGATTCTATCTTGCTTGGTTCAATAGATATGGACACTTATCCCTTTTAGTCGGTTAACCCTACCCACTATGACGTAGAAATTGAACCGTTAACGATAGAACCTTGGATCAGCTTGTGGATTAATATACACATAAAAACCTATCATCTGCAAAAATAAAATCGATTCTATCTTGCTTGGTTCAATAGATATGGACACTTATCCCTTTTAGTCGGTTAACCCCACCCAGTATGACGTAGAAATTGAACCGTTAGCGATAGAACCTTGGATCAGCTTGTGGATTAATATACACATAAAAACCTATCATCTGCAAAAACAAAATCGATTCTATCTTGCTTGGTTCAATAGATATGGACACTTATCCCTTTTAGTCGGTTAACCCCACCCACTATGACGTAGAAATTGAACCGTTAACGATAGAACCTTGGATCAGCTTGTGGATTAATATACACATAAAAACCTATCATCTGCAAAAACAAAATCGATTCTATCTTGCTTGGTTCAATAGATATGGACACTTATCCCTTTTAGTCGGTTAACCCCACCCAGTATGACGTAGAAATTGAACCGTTAGACGATAGAACCTTGGATCAGCTTGTCGATTAATATACACATAAAAACCTATCATCTGCAAAAACAAAATCGATTCTATCTTGCTTGGTTCAATAGATATGGACACTTATCCCTTTTAGTCGGTTAACCCCACCCACTTTGACGTAGAAATTGAACCGTTAACGATAGAACCTTGGATCAGCTTGTCGATTAATATACACATAAAAACCTATCATCTGCAAAAACAAAATCGATTCTATCTTGCTTGGTTCAATAGATATGGACACTTATCCCTTTTAGTCGGTTAACCCCAACCCACTTTAGACGTAGAAATTGAACCGTTAACGATAGAACCTTGGATCAGCTTGTGGATTAATATACACATAAAAACCTATCATCTGCAAAAATAAAATCGATTCTATCTTGCTTGGTTCAATAGATATGGACACTTATCCCTTTTAGTCGGTTAACCCCACCCAGTATGACGTAGAAATTGAACCGTTAACGATAGAACCTTGGATCAGCTTGTGGATTAATATACACATAAAAACCTATCATCTGCAAAAATAAATCGATTCTATCTTGCTTGGTTCAATAGATATGGACACTTATCCCTTTTAGTCGGTTAACCCCACCCAGTATGACGTAGAAATTGAACCGTTAGCGATAGAACCTTGGATCAGCTTGTGGATTAATATACACATAAAAACCTATCATCTGCAAAAATAAAATCGATTCTATCTTGCTTGGTTCAATAGATATGGACACTTATCCCTTTTAGTCGGTTAACCCCACCCACTATGACGTAGAAATTGAACCGTTAACGATAGAACCTTGGATCAGCTTGTGGATTAATATACACATAAAAACCTATCATCTGCAAAAACAAAATCGATTCTACCTTGCTTGGTTCAATAGATATGGACACTTATCCCTTTTAGTCGGTTAACCCCACCCAGTATAACGTAGAAATTGAACCGTTAGCGATAGAACCTTGGATCAGCTTGTGGATTAATATACACATAAAAACCTATCATCTGCAAAAACAAAATCGATTCTATCTTGCTTGGTTCAATAGATATGGACACTTATCCCTTTTAGTCGGTTAACCCCACCCACTATGACGTAGAAATTGAACCGTTAACGATAGAACCTTGGATCAGCTTGTGGATTAATATACACATAAAAACCTATCATCTGCAAAAACAAAATCGATTCTATCTTGCTTGGTTCAATAGATATGGACACTTATCCCTTTTAGTCGGTTAACCCCAACCCACTATGACGTAGAAATTGAACCGTTAACGATAGAACCTTGGATCAGCTTGTGGATTAATATACACATAAAAACCTATCATCTGCAAAAACAAAATCGATTCTATCTTGCTTGGTTCAATAGATATGGACACTTATCCCTTTTAGTCGGTTAACCCCACCCACTATGACGTAGAAATTGAACCGTTAACGATAGAACCTTGGATCAGCTTGTGGATTAATATACACATAAAAACCTATCATCTGCAAAAATAAATCGATTCTATCTTGCTTGGTTCAATAGATATGGACACTTATCCCTTTTAGTCGGTTAACCCCACCCACTATGACGTAGAAATTGAACCGTTAACGATAGAACCTTGGATCAGCTTGTGGATTAATATACACATAAAAACCTATCATCTGCAAAAACAAAATCGATTCTATCTTGCTTGGTTCAATAGATATGGACACTTATCCCTTTTAGTCGGTTAACCCCTACCCACTTTGACGTAGAAATTGAACCGTTAACGATAGAACCTTGGATCAGCTTGTGGATTAATATACACATAAAAACCTATCATCTGCAAAAATAAAATCGATTCTATCTTGCTTGGTTCAATAGATATGGACACTTATCCCTTTTAGTCGGTTAACCCCACCCACTTTGACGTAGAAATTGAACCGTTAACGATAGAACCTTGGATCAGCTTGTGGATTAATATACACATAAAAACCTATCATCTGCAAAAACAAAATCGATTCTATCTTGCTTGGTTCAATAGATATGGACACTTATCCCTTTTAGTCGGTTAACCCCACCCACTTTGACGTAGAAATTGAACCGTTAACGATAGAACCTTGGATCAGCTTGTCGATTAATATACACATAAAAACCTATCATCTGCAAAAACAAAATCGATTCTACCTTGCTTGGTTCAATAGATATGGACACTTATCCCTTTTAGTCGGTTAACCCCAACCCAGTATAACGTAGAAATTGAACCGTTAGCGATAGAACCTTGTATAGCTTGTGGATAATATACACATAAAAACCTATCATCTGCAAAAACAAAATCGATTCTATCTTGCTTGGTTCAATAGATATGGACACTTATCCCTTTTAGTCGGTTAACCCTACCCACTTTGACGTAGAAATTGAACCGTTAACGATAGAACCTTGGATCAGCTTGTCGATTAATATACACATAAAAACCTATCATCTGCAAAAACAAAATCGATTCTATCTTGCTTGGTTCAATAGATATGGACACTTATCCCTTTTAGTCGGTTAACCCCACCCACTATAACGTAGAAATTGAACCGTTAACGATAGAACCTTGGATCAGCTTGTGGATTAATATACACATAAAAACCTACCATCTGCAAAAATAAATCGATTCTATCTTGCTTGGTTCAATAGATATGGACACTTATCCCTTTTAGTCGGTTAACCCCACCCAGTATGACGTAGAAATTGAACCGTTAGCGATAGAACCTTGGATCAGCTTGTGGATTAATATACACATAAAAACCTATCATCTGCAAAAAAAAATCGATTCTATCTTGCTTGGTTCAATAGATATGGACACTTATCCCTTTTAGTCGGTTAACCCCACCCAGTTTGACGTAGAAATTGAACCGTTAGCGATAGAACCTTGGATCAGCTTGTGGATTAATATACACATAAAAACCTATCATCTGCAAAAATAAATCGATTCTACCTTGCTTGGTTCAATAGATATGGACACTTATCCCTTTTAGTCGGTTAACCCCACCCAGTATGACGTAGAAATTGAACCGTTAGCGATAGAACCTTGGATCAGCTTGTGGATTAATATACACATAAAAACCTATCATCTGCAAAAATAAATCGATTCTATCTTGCTTGGTTCAATAGATATGGACACTTATCCCTTTTAGTCGGTTAACCCCACCCAGTATGACGTAGAAATTGAACCGTTAGCGATAGAACCTTGGATCAGCTTGTGGATTAATATACACATAAAAACCTATCATCTGCAAAAACAAAATCGATTCTATCTTGCTTGGTTCAATAGATATGGACACTTATCCCTTTTAGTCGGTTAACCCCACCCAGTATGACGTAGAAATTGAACCGTTAGCGATAGAACCTTGGATCAGCTTGTGGATTAATATACACATAAAAACCTATCATCTGCAAAAAAAAATCGATTCTATCTTGCTTGGTTCAATAGATATGGACACTTATCCCTTTTAGTCGGTTAACCCCACCCAGTATGACGTAGAAATTGAACCGTTAACGATAGAACCTTGGATCAGCTTGTGGATTAATATACACATAAAAACCTATCATCTGCAAAAACAAAATCGATTCTATCTTGCTTGGTTCAATAGATATGGACACTTATCCCTTTTAGTCGGTTAACCCCACCCACTTTGACGTAGAAATTGAACCGTTAACGATAGAACCTTGGATCAGCTTGTGGATTAATATACACATAAAAACCTATCATCTGCAAAAACAAAATCGATTCTATCTTGCTTGGTTCAATAGATATGGACACTTATCCCTTTTAGTCGGTTAACCCCACCCAGTATGACGTAGAAATTGAACCGTTAACGATAGAACCTTGGATCAGCTTGTGGATTAATATACACATAAAAACCTATCATCTGCAAAAATAAAATCGATTCTATCTTGCTTGGTTCAATAGATATGGACACTTATCCCTTTTAGTCGGTTAACCCCACCCAGTATGACGTAGAAATTGAACCGTTAGCGATAGAACCTTGGATCAGCTTGTGGATTAATATACACATAAAAACCTATCATCTGCAAAAATAAAATCGATTCTATCTTGCTTGGTTCAATAGATATGGACACTTATCCCTTTTAGTCGGTTAACCCCACCCAGTTTGACGTAGAAATTGAACCGTTAGCGATAGAACCTTGGATCAGCTTGTGGATTAATATACACATAAAAACCTATCATCTGCAAAAACAAAATCGATTCTACCTTGCTTGGTTCAATAGATATGGACACTTATCCCTTTTAGTCGGTTAACCCCACCCAGTATGACGTAGAAATTGAACCGTTAGCGATAGAACCTTGGATCAGCTTGTGGATTAATATACACATAAAAACCTACCATCTGCAAAAACAAAATCGATTCTACCTTGCTTGGTTCAATAGATATGGACACTTATCCCTTTTAGTCGGTTAACCCCACCCAGTATGACGTAGAAATTGAACCGTTAGCGATAGAACCTTGGATCAGCTTGTGGATTAATATACACATAAAAACCTATCATCTGCAAAAACAAAATCGATTCTATCTTGCTTGGTTCAATAGATATGGACACTTATCCCTTTTAGTCGGTTAACCCCACCCAGTATGACGTAGAAATTGAACCGTTAGCGATAGAACCTTGGATCAGCTTGTGGATTAATATACACATAAAAACCTATCATCTGCAAAAACAAAATCGATTCTATCTTGCTTGGTTCAATAGATATGGACACTTATCCCTTTTAGTCGGTTAACCCCAACCAGTATGACGTAGAAATTGAACCGTTAGCGATAGAACCTTGGATCAGCTTGTGGATTAATATACACATAAAAACCTATCATCTGCAAAAACAAAATCGATTCTATCTTGCTTGGTTCAATAGATATGGACACTTATCCCTTTTAGTCGGTTAACCCCAACCCACTATGACGTAGAAATTGAACCGTTAACGATAGAACCTTGGATCAGCTTGTGGATTAATATACACATAAAAACCTATCATCTGCAAAAATAAATCGATTCTATCTTGCTTGGTTCAATAGATATGGACACTTATCCCTTTTAGTCGGTTAACCCCACCCAGTATGACGTAGAAATTGAACCGTTAGCGATAGAACCTTGGATCAGCTTGTGGATTAATATACACATAAAAACCTATCATCTGCAAAAACAAAATCGATTCTATCTTGCTTGGTTCAATAGATATGGACACTTATCCCTTTTAGTCGGTTAACCCCACCCACTATGACGTAGAAATTGAACCGTTAACGATAGAACCTTGGATCAGCTTGTCGATTAATATACACATAAAAACCTATCATCTGCAAAAACAAAATCGATTCTATCTTGCTTGGTTCAATAGATATGGACACTTATCCCTTTTAGTCGGTTAACCCCAACCCACTATGACGTAGAAATTGAACCGTTAACGATAGAACCTTGGATCAGCTTGTGGATTAATATACACATAAAAACCTATCATCTGCAAAAACAAAATCGATTCTATCTTGCTTGGTTCAATAGATATGGACACTTATCCCTTTTAGTCGGTTAACCCCAACCACTATAACGTAGAAATTGAACCGTTAACGATAGAACCTTGGATCAGCTTGTGGATTAATATACACATAAAAACCTATCATCTGCAAAAACAAAATCGATTCTATCTTGCTTGGTTCAATAGATATGGACACTTATCCCTTTTAGTCGGTTAACCCTACCCACTTTGACGTAGAAATTGAACCGTTAACGATAGAACCTTGGATCAGCTTGTGGATTAATATACACATAAAAACCTATCATCTGCAAAAACAAAATCGATTCTATCTTGCTTGGTTCAATAGATATGGACACTTATCCCTTTTAGTCGGTTAACCCCACCCACTATGACGTAGAAATTGAACCGTTAACGATAGAACCTTGGATCAGCTTGTGGATTAATATACACATAAAAACCTATCATCTGCAAAAACAAAATCGATTCTATCTTGCTTGGTTCAATAGATATGGACACTTATCCCTTTTAGTCGGTTAACCCCTACCCACTTTGACGTAGAAATTGAACCGTTAACGATAGAACCTTGGATCAGCTTGTGGATTAATATACACATAAAAACCTATCATCTGCAAAAACAAAATCGATTCTACCTTGCTTGGTTCAATAGATATGGACACTTATCCCTTTTAGTCGGTTAACCCCAACCCAGTATGACGTAGAAATTGAACCGTTAGCGATAGAACCTTGGATCAGCTTGTGGATAATATACACATAAAAACCTATCATCTGCAAAAACAAAATCGATTCTATCTTGCTTGGTTCAATAGATATGGACACTTATCCCTTTTAGTCGGTTAACCCTACCCACTTTGACGTAGAAATTGAACCGTTAACGATAGAACCTTGGATCAGCTTGTGGATTAATATACACATAAAAACCTATCATCTGCAAAAACAAAATCGATTCTATCTTGCTTGGTTCAATAGATATGGACACTTATCCCTTTTAGTCGGTTAACCCCAACCACTATAACGTAGAAATTGAACCGTTAACGATAGAACCTTGGATCAGCTTGTGGATTAATATACACATAAAAACCTACCATCTGCAAAAATAAATCGATTCTATCTTGCTTGGTTCAATAGATATGGACACTTATCCCTTTTAGTCGGTTAACCCCACCCAGTATGACGTAGAAATTGAACCGTTAGCGATAGAACCTTGGATCAGCTTGTGGATTAATATACACATAAAAACCTATCATCTGCAAAAACAAAATCGATTCTATCTTGCTTGGTTCAATAGATATGGACACTTATCCCTTTTAGTCGGTTAACCCCACCCACTTTGACGTAGAAATTGAACCGTTAACGATAGAACCTTGGATCAGCTTGTGGATTAATATACACATAAAAACCTACCATCTGCAAAAATAAATCGATTCTACCTTGCTTGGTTCAATAGATATGGACACTTATCCCTTTTAGTCGGTTAACCCCACCCAGTATGACGTAGAAATTGAACCGTTAGCGATAGAACCTTGGATCAGCTTGTGGATTAATATACACATAAAAACCTATCATCTGCAAAAAAAAATCGATTCTATCTTGCTTGGTTCAATAGATATGGACACTTATCCCTTTTAGTCGGTTAACCCCACCCAGTATGACGTAGAAATTGAACCGTTAGCGATAGAACCTTGGATCAGCTTGTGGATTAATATACACATAAAAACCTATCATCTGCAAAAACAAAATCGATTCTATCTTGCTTGGTTCAATAGATATGGACACTTATCCCTTTTAGTCGGTTAACCCCACCCAGTATGACGTAGAAATTGAACCGTTAGCGATAGAACCTTGGATCAGCTTGTGGATTAATATACACATAAAAACCTATCATCTGCAAAAATAAAATCGATTCTATCTTGCTTGGTTCAATAGATATGGACACTTATCCCTTTTAGTCGGTTAACCCCACCCAGTATGACGTAGAAATTGAACCGTTAGCGATAGAACCTTGGATCAGCTTGTCGATTAATATACACATAAAAACCTATCATCTGCAAAAACAAAATCGATTCTATCTTGCTTGGTTCAATAGATATGGACACTTATCCCTTTTAGTCGGTTAACCCCACCCACTATGACGTAGAAATTGAACCGTTAACGATAGAACCTTGGATCAGCTTGTGGATTAATATACACATAAAAACCTATCATCTGCAAAAACAAAATCGATTCTACCTTGCTTGGTTCAATAGATATGGACACTTATCCCTTTTAGTCGGTTAACCCCACCCAGTATAACGTAGAAATTGAACCGTTAGCGATAGAACCTTGGATCAGCTTGTGGATTAATATACACATAAAAACCTATCATCTGCAAAAACAAAATCGATTCTATCTTGCTTGGTTCAATAGATATGGACACTTATCCCTTTTAGTCGGTTAACCCCTACCCACTTTGACGTAGAAATTGAACCGTTAACGATAGAACCTTGGATCAGCTTGTGGATTAATATACACATAAAAACCTATCATCTGCAAAAACAAAATCGATTCTATCTTGCTTGGTTCAATAGATATGGACACTTATCCCTTTTAGTCGGTTAACCCCACCCAGTATAACGTAGAAATTGAACCGTTAGCGATAGAACCTTGGATCAGCTTGTGGATTAATATACACATAAAAACCTATCATCTGCAAAAATAAATCGATTCTATCTTGCTTGGTTCAATAGATATGGACACTTATCCCTTTTAGTCGGTTAACCCCACCCACTATGACGTAGAAATTGAACCGTTAACGATAGAACCTTGGATCAGCTTGTGGATTAATATACACATAAAAACCTATCATCTGCAAAAACAAAATCGATTCTATCTTGCTTGGTTCAATAGATATGGACACTTATCCCTTTTAGTCGGTTAACCCCAACCCACTATAACGTAGAAATTGAACCGTTAACGATAGAACCTTGGATCAGCTTGTGGATTAATATACACATAAAAACCTATCATCTGCAAAAACAAAATCGATTCTATCTTGCTTGGTTCAATAGATATGGACACTTATCCCTTTTAGTCGGTTAACCCCACCCACTATGACGTAGAAATTGAACCGTTAACGATAGAACCTTGGATCAGCTTGTGGATTAATATACACATAAAAACCTATCATCTGCAAAAACAAAATCGATTCTATCTTGCTTGGTTCAATAGATATGGACACTTATCCCTTTTAGTCGGTTAACCCCACCCACTATGACGTAGAAATTGAACCGTTAACGATAGAACCTTGGATCAGCTTGTCGATTAATATACACATAAAAACCTATCATCTGCAAAAACAAAATCGATTCTATCTTGCTTGGTTCAATAGATATGGACACTTATCCCTTTTAGTCGGTTAACCCTACCCACTTTGACGTAGAAATTGAACCGTTAACGATAGAACCTTGGATCAGCTTGTGGATTAATATACACATAAAAACCTATCATCTGCAAAAACAAAATCGATTCTATCTTGCTTGGTTCAATAGATATGGACACTTATCCCTTTTAGTCGGTTAACCCCAACCCAGTATAACGTAGAAATTGAACCGTTAGCGATAGAACCTTGGATCAGCTTGTGGATTAATATACACATAAAAACCTATCATCTGCAAAAACAAAATCGATTCTATCTTGCTTGGTTCAATAGATATGGACACTTATCCCTTTTAGTCGGTTAACCCCTACCCACTTTGACGTAGAAATTGAACCGTTAACGATAGAACCTTGGATCAGCTTGTCGATTAATATACACATAAAAACCTATCATCTGCAAAAACAAAATCGATTCTATCTTGCTTGGTTCAATAGATATGGACACTTATCCCTTTTAGTCGGTTAACCCCAACCACTATAACGTAGAAATTGAACCGTTAACGATAGAACCTTGGATCAGCTTGTGGATTAATATACACATAAAAACCTATCATCTGCAAAAATAAAATCGATTCTACCTTGCTTGGTTCAATAGATATGGACACTTATCCCTTTTAGTCGGTTAACCCCACCCAGTATGACGTAGAAATTGAACCGTTAACGATAGAACCTTGGATCAGCTTGTGGATTAATATACACATAAAAACCTATCATCTGCAAAAATAAAATCGATTCTATCTTGCTTGGTTCAATAGATATGGACACTTATCCCTTTTAGTCGGTTAACCCCACCCAGTTTGACGTAGAAATTGAACCGTTAGCGATAGAACCTTGGATCAGCTTGTGGATTAATATACACATAAAAACCTATCATCTGCAAAAACAAAATCGATTCTACCTTGCTTGGTTCAATAGATATGGACACTTATCCCTTTTAGTCGGTTAACCCCACCCAGTATGACGTAGAAATTGAACCGTTAGCGATAGAACCTTGGATCAGCTTGTGGATTAATATACACATAAAAACCTATCATCTGCAAAAACAAAATCGATTCTATCTTGCTTGGTTCAATAGATATGGACACTTATCCCTTTTAGTCGGTTAACCCCACCCAGTATGACGTAGAAATTGAACCGTTAGCGATAGAACCTTGGATCAGCTTGTGGATTAATATACACATAAAAACCTATCATCTGCAAAAACAAAATCGATTCTATCTTGCTTGGTTCAATAGATATGGACACTTATCCCTTTTAGTCGGTTAACCCCACCCAGTATGACGTAGAAATTGAACCGTTAGCGATAGAACCTTGGATCAGCTTGTGGATTAATATACACATAAAAACCTATCATCTGCAAAAACAAAATCGATTCTATCTTGCTTGGTTCAATAGATATGGACACTTATCCCTTTTAGTCGGTTAACCCCACCCAGTTTGACGTAGAAATTGAACCGTTAGCGATAGAACCTTGGATCAGCTTGTGGATTAATATACACATAAAAACCTACCATCTGCAAAAATAAATCGATTCTATCTTGCTTGGTTCAATAGATATGGACACTTATCCCTTTTAGTCGGTTAACCCCACCCAGTATAACGTAGAAATTGAACCGTTAGCGATAGAACCTTGGATCAGCTTGTGGATTAATATACACATAAAAACCTATCATCTGCAAAAACAAAATCGATTCTATCTTGCTTGGTTCAATAGATATGGACACTTATCCCTTTTAGTCGGTTAACCCCACCCACTTTGACGTAGAAATTGAACCGTTAACGATAGAACCTTGGATCAGCTTGTGGATTAATATACACATAAAAACCTATCATCTGCAAAAATAAAATCGATTCTATCTTGCTTGGTTCAATAGATATGGACACTTATCCCTTTTAGTCGGTTAACCCCACCCAGTATGACGTAGAAATTGAACCGTTAGCGATAGAACCTTGGATCAGCTTGTGGATTAATATACACATAAAAACCT
This sequence comes from Eurosta solidaginis, assembly GCA_029619165.1. Taxonomy (NCBI): domain Eukaryota; kingdom Metazoa; phylum Arthropoda; class Insecta; order Diptera; family Tephritidae; genus Eurosta; species Eurosta solidaginis. The sequence continues at coordinate 5,147 of JARSSU010013937.1, read as the reverse complement.
ACATCTGCAAAAACAAAATCGATTCTACCTTGCTTGGTTCAATAGATATGGACACTTATCCCTTTTAGTCGGTTAACCCCACCCAGTATAACGTAGAAATTGAACCGTTAGCGATAGAACCTTGGATCAGCTTGTGGATTAATATACACATAAAAACCTATCATCTGCAAAAACAAAATCGATTCTATCTTGCTTGGTTCAATAGATATGGACACTTATCCCTTTTAGTCGGTTAACCCCACCCAGTTTGACGTAGAAATTGAACCGTTAACGATAGAACCTTGGATCAGCTTGTGGATTAATATACACATAAAAACCTATCATCTGCAAAAACAAAATCGATTCTATCTTGCTTGGTTCAATAGATATGGACACTTATCCCTTTTAGTCGGTTAACCCCACCCAGTATGACGTAGAAATTGAACCGTTAGCGATAGAACCTTGGATCAGCTTGTGGATTAATATACACATAAAAACCTACCATCTGCAAAATAAATCGATTCTACCTTGCTTGGTTCAATAGATATGGACACTTATCCCTTTTAGTCGGTTAACCCCACCCAGTATGACGTAGAAATTGAACCGTTAGCGATAGAACCTTGGATCAGCTTGTGGATTAATATACACATAAAAACCTATCATCTGCAAAAACAAAATCGATTCTATCTTGCTTGGTTCAATAGATATGGACACTTATCCCTTTTAGTCGGTTAACCCCACCCACTATGACGTAGAAATTGAACCGTTAACGATAGAACCTTGGATCAGCTTGTCGATTAATATACACATAAAAACCTATCATCTGCAAAAACAAAATCGATTCTATCTTGCTTGGTTCAATAGATATGGACACTTATCCCTTTTAGTCGGTTAACCCCACCCACTATGACGTAGAAATTGAACCGTTAACGATAGAACCTTGGATCAGCTTGTGGATTAATATACACATAAAAACCTATCATCTGCAAAAACAAAATCGATTCTATCTTGCTTGGTTCAATAGATATGGACACTTATCCCTTTTAGTCGGTTAACCCCACCCAGTTTGACGTAGAAATTGAACGTTAACGATAGAACCTTGGATCAGCTTGTGGATTAATATACACATAAAAACCTACCATCTGCAAAAACAAAATCGATTCTATCTTGCTTGGTTCAATAGATATGGACACTTATCCCTTTTAGTCGGTTAACCCCACCCAGTATGACGTAGAAATTGAACCGTTAGCGATAGAACCTTGGATCAGCTTGTGGATTAATATACACATAAAAACCTATCATCTGCAAAACAAAATCGATTCTATCTTGCTTGGTTCAATAGATATGGACACTTATCCCTTTTAGTCGGTTAACCCCACCCACTTTGACGTAGAAATTGAACCGTTAACGATAGAACCTTGGATCAGCTTGTGGATTAATATACACATAAAAACCTATCATCTGCAAAAACAAAATCGATTCTATCTTGCTTGGTTCAATAGATATGGACACTTATCCCTTTTAGTCGGTTAACCCCACCCACTATGACGTAGAAATTGAACCGTTAACGATAGAACCTTGGATCAGCTTGTGGATTAATATACACATAAAAACCTATCATCTGCAAAAACAAAATCGATTCTATCTTGCTTGGTTCAATAGATATGGACACTTATCCCTTTTAGTCGGTTAACCCCACCCACTATGACGTAGAAATTGAACCGTTAACGATAGAACCTTGGATCAGCTTGTGGATTAATATACACATAAAAACCTATCATCTGCAAAAACAAAATCGATTCTATCTTGCTTGGTTCAATAGATATGGACACTTATCCCTTTTAGTCGGTTAACCCCACCCACGTATGACGTAGAAATTGAACCGTTAACGATAGAACCTTGGATCAGCTTGTGGATTAATATACACATAAAAACCTATCATCTGCAAAACAAAATCGATTCTATCTGCTTGGTTCAATAGATATGGACACTTATCCCTTTTAGTCGGTTAACCCCAACCAGTATGACGTAGAAATTGAACCGTTAACGATAGAACCTTGGATCAGCTTGTGGATTAATATACACATAAAACCTACCATCTGCAAAAACAAAATCGATTCTATCTTGCTTGGTTCAATAGATATGGACACTTATCCCTTTTAGTCGGTTAACCCCAACCCACATCGTATGACGTAGAAATTGAACCGTTAACGATAGAACCTTGGATCAGCTTGTGGATTAATATACACATAAAAACCTATCATCTGCAAAAACAAAATCGATTCTATCTTGCTTGGTTCAATAGATATGGACACTTATCCCTTTTAGTCGGTTAACCCCACCCAGTATGACGTAGAAATTGAACCGTTAACGATAGAACCTTGGATCAGCTTGTGGATTAATATACACATAAAAACCTATCATCTGCAAAAACAAAATCGATTCTATCTTGCTTGGTTCAATAGATATGGACACTTATCCCTTTTAGTCGGTTAACCCCACCCACTTGACGTAGAAATTGAACCGTTAACGATAGAACCTTGGATCAGCTTGTGGATTAATATACACATAAAAACCTATCATCTGCAAAAACAAAATCGATTCTATCTTGCTTGGTTCAATAGATATGGACACTTATCCCTTTTAGTCGGTTAACCCCACCCAGTATGACGTAGAAATTGAACCGTTAGCGATAGAACCTTGGATCAGCTTGTGGATTAATATACACATAAAAACCTACCATCTGCAAAAACAAAATCGATTCTATCTTGCTTGGTTCAATAGATATGGACACTTATCCCTTTAGTCGGTTAACCCCACCCAGTATGACGTAGAAATTGAACCGTTAACGATAGAACCTTGGATCAGCTTGTGGATTAATATACACATAAAAACCTACCATCTGCAAAAACAAATCGATTCTATCTTGCTTGGTTCAATAGATATGGACACTTATCCCTTTTAGTCGGTTAACCCCAACCCACAATAGACATGGACACTTATCCCTTTTAGTCGGTTAACCCCACCCACTTTGACGTAGAAATTGAACCGTTAACGATAGAACCTTGTATCAGCTTGTGGATTAATATACACATAAAACCTACCATCTGCAAAAAAAATCGATTCTATCTGCTTGGTTCAATAGATATGGACACTTATCCCTTTTAGTCGGTTAACCCCACCCAGTATGACGTAGAAATTGAACCGTTAGCGATAGAACCTTGATCAGCTTGTGGATTAATATACACATAAAAACCTACCATCTGCAAAAACAAAATCGATTCTATCTTGCTTGGTTCAATAGATATGGACACTTATCCCTTTTAGTCGGTTAAACCCACCCACAATAGACATGGACACTTTCCCTTTTAGTCGGTTAACCCCACCCACTTGACGTAGAAATTGAACCGTTAACGATAGAACCTTGGATCAGCTTGTGGATTAATATACACATAAAACCTATCATCTGCAAAAACAAAATCGATTCTATCTTGCTTGGTTCAATAGATATGGACACTTATCCCTTTTAGTCGGTTAACCCCACCCAGTATGACGTAGAAATTGAACCGTTAACGATAGAACCTTGGATCAGCTTGTGGATTAATATACACATAAAAACCTACCATCTGCAAAAATAAATCGATTCTATCTAGCTTGGTTCAATAGATATGGATACTTATCCCTTTAGTCGGTTAACCCCACCCACTATGACGTAGAAATTGAACCACTTAGAGATAGAGACCTTGGATCAGCTTGTGGATTAATATACACATAAAAACCTACATCTGCAAAAATAAATCGATTCTATTTGCTTGGTTCAATAGATATGGACACTTATCCCTTTTAGTCGGTTAACCCCACCCAGTATGACGTAGAAATTGAACCGTTAGCGATAGAACCTTGGATCAGCTTGTGGATTAATATACACATAAAAAACCTACATCTGCAAAACAAAATCGATTCTACCTTGCTTGGTTCAATAGATATGGACACTTATCCCTATTAGTCGGTTAACCCCACCCAGTATGACGTAGAAATTGAACCGTTAGCGATAGAACCTTGGATCAGCTTGTGGATTAATACAACCATAAAAACCTATCATCTGCAAAAACAAAATCGATTCTAGCTTGCTTGGTTCAATAGATATGGACACTTATCCCTTTTAGTCGGTTACACACAGAATGCACTTACCCTTTTATCGTTAACATTTGACGTAGAAATTGAACCGTTAGCGATAGAACCTGGATCAGCTTGTGGATTAATATACACATAAAACCTACCATCTGCAAAAAAATCGATTCTATCTTGCTTGGTTCAATAGATATGGACACTTATCCCTTTAGTCGGTTAACCCCACCCACTTTGACGTAGAAATTGAACCGTTACGATAGAACCTTGGATCAGCTTGTGGATTAATATACACATAAAAACTATCATCTGCAAAACAAAATCGATTCTATCTTGCTTGTTCAATAGATATGGACACTTATCCCTTTTAGTCGGTTAACCCACCCACTATGACGTAGAAATTGAACCGTTAACGATAGAACCTTGGATCAGCTTGTGGATTATACACACATAAAAACCTATCATCTGCAAAAACAAATCGATTCTATCTTGCTTGGTTCAATAGATATGGACACTTATACCCTTTAGTCGGTTAACCCCACCACTTTTGACGTAGAATTGAACCGTTAACGATAGAACTTGGATCAGCTTGTGGATTAATATACACATAAAAACCCTATCATCTGCAAAACAAATCGATTCTATCTTGCTTGGTTCAATAGATATGGACACTTATCCCTTTTAGTCGTTAACCCACCCATTGTGACGTAGAAATTGACTTAACGATGGATCTTGATCAGCTGTGGATTAATATACACATAAAACCTATCATCTGCAAAACAAAATCGATTTCTATCTAGCTTGTTCAATAGATATGGGTACTTATCCCTTTTAGTCGGTTTAACGCACCCAGTTTGGCGTATAATTGAACCGTTAGCGATGGCATTGGATCTCTGTGGATCTATACACATAAAACCTATCATCTGCAAAACAAAATCGATTTCTATCTTGCTTGGTTCAATTAGATAGGACACTATCCCTTTTAGTCGGTTAACCCACCCACAATATATATTGATACTTTTCCCTTTTAGTCGGTTACA
>JARSSU010013935.1:0-15580 GCA_029619165.1 Eurosta solidaginis | reverse complement strand
TTATTTACATAACAGGAGTGTTGCATGGTTGCTATAGATGGGGCCCATTCTCGGATCCATTTCATTGCTACATCTGGTTTGTACCTCAAGTAGCATAATTAGGTCCTTGTTATTCATTTGTTATTAATGATGTTTATTTTTGTTTTAGTTCGTTAGATTTATCTTATATGCGGTGATCTTAAAATATATTCGGAAATAAGTGACTCGCGTGATTCACTCGGCGCTTCAAAGTGAATTTAATAAATTTTGATTATTGCGCCTTGAAACAGCTTTAATAAATAGTAAAAGTGTTTCAAAGTTACTTTACTCTAAAATGGTCAAGCCTTTGGATACTTGCTACTGGTGGCGGACTCGTGCCTTTATGAGCGTTAATGAAATTTAAGATCTTGGCGTGTATTTTGATAGCAACCTAATTTTTATTACTCATTTAATAAATAATTACAATTCTTGGAAACAACTTGCCTTTGTGAAAGCCATCTTCTAATTTTTTCAGACCCATATACCTATAAGCTTTGTACTCGCTTTTGTCGTTCTAAAATGGAATACGCAGCTGTTTCTTTGGAGTACCATACCATTAGAGTCCACATAAATCGTCTGGGAGAAAGTCCAAACGTGCCTCTGTTCGTTTGCTCTACGCTATCTTAACTTTTACTGAACCGATTCCGTTCGTACGTTGCTCTTGTCCTCGATTAATTAGTTTGGTACGTTATCCGGTAGAGAACGCTATTATCGGTTACATTATTATGGATCTGGTTCTGGCAGGATAGATTGTACTTCTTTACTTCAGCTAGTTAACTTAAGTGCCCTGCAAGAAATTTACGAAATTTGTTGTTTCGTGTTGGACTTAAAAAAACAAACTAACAGAACAATCTATGGTGCTAACGCTTCCCTTGATAGAAATTATGTCTGATTACAATATTCTAAAATTTCCTGGATTAGATTTTTACGTATACCAAATCGGTGGGGTGTTATACAGTTCAACTAAAAACCTATTTTTAAGTAATATTAATTTACATTAGTTGTACTATATTAAATGCGTTTCCATAACAAAGGTTGCTAAGCTTGAACGTCAGGTGAATTTCAATGCACGAAAGCAGCTGGAAAATGATATAGAGATAGTTGGTGTACCTAATGCAGAGGCGAATAACTTAAACGAATGTCTTGAGTGTATTTTTACGAATGCACTAGGCTTATCAGTACCAACCAAACAAATTGAGCGAAGCTACATCAAGAAACTAAAACCGATCAGTGCTTTCTCTGCCCCGCGCACCGCTATATGTGTACTTTTCAACTCACATCATATCAAAGAGAGTATAATGCGCGCGAAATCGTTAGCAAAGAAAAAAACTCACGTCTGTGCTTTTCTCTTCGAATAACAGTAGGCAAAAAATATACATTAATGATAACCTTAGTTATTATAATAGAGCTCTGTACGCTGCTGCCTATAAAATTAAGAGAGACAAAAGTGATGTTTTTGTTGTGAGATCTTTGATGATTTGTCTGGGTTACCAGACTAGTTTTTTTTATTTTTTTTAATATCCTTTTTAAGATTTAAGTGATGAATTTATTGCTCCCTCTCAACAGCAACAATCCTTTTGTTGACAGCCCTATTAACAGAATCGATTTTCTAACTCCATATAATAATTGCCTTTACATTGTCCATCAAAATTTCGAAGTCTACGGCAAAACTTTGATTCCTTAATATGTAATTTAGAAGCATTTCCAACTTCTCCTGATCTAATTTTTGTATCGGAAATATGGATTTATTCCCATGAGAGTGAATTTTTCCATATACCCAATTTAATTTTTATGCAAGTAGTAATGATGAATAGTCTGCAGGTGGTGTTGAAGTTTTTGTACGAGACACATTTGATTGCAACATAGAGAGGTTTAATCTGCGAAGTGCAGATGTTGTAAAAGTTCTTCTAAAAAATAATAATAAGAATGTGACCATTATATGCGTTTACAGACGACACGCTGAATCTAGTCAGAGTTTTCTGGAAGAATTTTCTAACTTTTTAGATGATGAGATATCAAGCAATACAGTCTTATTAGGTGACTTAAATCTGGATATACTCCAGTCAAATACAACAGCCGAAAACTATCTAACCCTTATGGCTAGTCATGGTTTTATTTCTTATCTCAACGAACCAACCAGAATTTCTTCGGGAACCTGTTTGGATTATGTCTTTTGTAGATTTACTAGCATGTGTACTTACAGGGGTCTAAACTGGACCTTCAAATCACTGATCATACCATGACCGGGATTAAAATAGAAAACTTATACCAGAGAAATAAACAATCAAAAAACCTAGGTACTATGCATAAAATAAATTATGCGTTGCTGAATGACAGGCTTCGTCATGAAGATTGGGTTAGGGTGTATACGGAACTTGATATCTCAAAAGCGTACTCGCTGTTTATAGGTATATTGCAATTGCATATAAGATGTGCAAGCTACACTTGTACCCCGCGAAGACACAAAACCAAACTAAAACCTGGATTACCCTGAATTTAGTTAAAAAATTAAACTTAAAAATAAGTTAGGCAGTAAATGTCGTAAGCATCCATTCAATCGGGAACTCCACTCTCGTTTGAGCAAATTATGCAAAGATTTAAGGAAAGATATCGCTGTACAGCGTGATAACTATTTCCGCAAAGATTTGTAGATTTCCAAAGGAACTCGCAAAAAGAATGGAAACTTATTAATAGCGTTGTCAATAGGAACTGCGCAAGTGATGAGCAAGTAATTTGTTTAAACGAGCTCGGCAAAACTATTTCAGATCCGTCCGGCGTTTCCGCGGTACTTAATGAGTTCTTTGTAGCAGTAGAGCAGTCCCATCCTACCGCATGCAAGTGTATTTTGTCGAGTAATGACGTATCTAGTTCCAGAAATAGTTTTTTGTTTGAACCCATCACAGGGTTAGAGATTCTAACAATTACTAAAAATCTAAACAACTCCAGTTCGTGTGGTTTTGATGGGATATCAAATAAACTGCTTAAGAACACAGCCCTTAATTTAATAGACATTTTGAAATATCTTTTAATACCAGTGTTTACACGGTGTCTTCCCTGACCAGCTGAAATGTGCAATAATTTTACCCCTATTTAAAAGGGGTGACATGAAGGATAAAAATAATTATAGACAGATTTCTCTGTCCATCCATCTCTAAAGTTTTCGAGACAGCACTAAAAAACCGTATACTACTATTTCTTGAAAGCAAAAATCTCTTTAGCTCGAGGCAGTTCGGGTTCAGGTCGAGCCGTTCTACTGAAGATGCGCTCCTCGAATTTTGTTCACTCATTTGCAAAGGGTTGGATAGCAAAAAAAGCTGCGGGGGTCTCTTCGTTGACATTACGAAGGCTTTTGATACAGTTGACCATAAATATTTATTGGATAAATTATACTGTGCCGGCTTTCGTGGGTTTATACGCGACTGGTTCAGATCTTATCTAACAGGTAGGGTGCAAGGGGTAAGATTCAAGACACTCTCATGATCCTAAATCAATTATAGTTGGGGTTCCACAAGGTTCCGTGCTGGGCCCTATTCCTTTCCTAGTTTATGTAAATTCCATTTTTGACTTACCCTTTAAAGGAAATGTTACTGCGTTTGCTGACGATCTTGCATTAGCATATGGCTCAGGTAGTTTTTTGACCTAATTGCTAATATAAATTATGATGTCTCTCTATTAAGATCTTTGTTTGCAAAACATAAACTCGTCATCAGCAGTAAAACTAAGTTAATGTTTTATAGCTTGAATTCAAGGCAACCTCCAGATGTCAACATAACTTTTCATTCTTCAGATTGCGAACGCTTCACTCTTCATCAGCATTTATGTCCTGAGCTAAAGTCTTGTATTTTTACTCTCTTACACCCTGTAGCGCCAATTGCTTTGTAATTGGCATAGTAGAGGAATTTCAATACCTAGGTCTAATCGTTGACTGTAATATGAATTGGTCTAGGCACATTTCCCGTTTGAAAAAATATTTGCAATATTCACTACGCTGCTTCTATCAACTCAGGAATTACTGCTCTAGTAAAACTATGAAAACAGTTTACTACGCATTATTTCACTCAAAATTGCTACATGGAATCACCTGTTGGGGAGGCGCCAGCTTGAACAAAATTCAACCACTTATAACATTGCAAAAGTGTGTAATACGGAGAATATGCAAGGTGACCCGAATGCACTCCTCAAGGGAGCTTTTTAGAAGGTTATTGATTCTTCCAGTGAGAGACCTATATTATTTTAAAGTTTAAAAAGTTGTTTTCCTTAGATGTGGTTATCTGGAAAGCATGGCATCTGAAGTATATAATCGGAGGAGAAACACAAACAATACCGTCGCTGTGCCTTCTTGGAGAACCACACACTCTAATAAATTTTATACAATAGTGTCTCGTAAACTATTCAATGCACTACCAGCAGAAGTTCGGGCCTTAAGGAATCTTCGCCCGTTTTTAAAATATGTGAAATCCTTCCTTCTAAGCAGGTCGTATTTCGAAATCGAAGTTTTGCTTCGGACAGATAATTAAAAATTTGATTTCTTAAAAGTTGTAATTTAATTAATTTCTTCTGTTTATTTTTGAATACTATTCACTTTTACTCAACCCACCTTATGTACACAATTTTGTTATGAATTTACAAGTTTTGTTATTTTGTTATCTTTATGAACCTCATGTAAAAATTTACCATTAATTTAACAGTCCACCCCACTGTATTATTAACAAAAATAGGATTGGCATTTGACGCTATGTTCTGCATAACATATAAAATGCCCTAACTTTCCTTATATCTTGAATTTATATTAATACTTTGCCTTATTGTAATTATATTTAAAATTTGGGTAGATATAAGCAAAATGATTAATAAACTACTACTACTACTACTACTACTACTACTACTACTACTACAGAAGTGCCTCACGCATCCGTTCCTCAGGCGTCTTTGATCGGTTGACCGGACAGAGACGTATCGGATGCCTAGCCGAACATAAATGGCATGGGACCTTGAAATAGCTGGCCTTCCTTTCATATGCTTTGCGCAATTGGCTGTAGCGGGTCATGATGCCTGCAGTTAGACTCATTAAGTCATATTATATACGTACCTATATAGATTATTTGTCAAAAAATATCTGGTTGTGGGTGAGTGACGAGAACAGCATTTTTATTTTATATCATGGCGAAAATTGTTGAGTTATTGATTTTCATTAAAAATTTAATTTATTGAATAAGGTTACTCCTCTAAATGTAAAAAGTATAGAAAACGCAGAGTTTTTCAAATTATTGTAAAAAACTTTTTAAACTCAATAACAAAGTATATTGGTAAATTATTTTCTAGGATATCTGAATTTCTATACTCAAGTTCATTATATTTATGCAATATAAGAAACTGGTAACAGCATTTTTAAATCAAAAAACCACAATGTTATTGCAACAAGTAAGGAAGGCTAAGTTCGGGTGTAACCGAACATTACATACTCAGCTGAGAGCTGTGGAGACAAAATAAGGGAAAATCACCATGTAGGAAAATTAACCTAGGGTAACCCTGGAATGTGCTTGTATGACATGGGTATCAAATGGAAGGTATTAAAGGGTATTTTAAAAGGGAGTGGGCCATAGTTCTATAGGTGAACGCCATTTCGGGATATCGCCATATAGGTGGACCAGGGGTGACTCTAGAATGCGTTTGTACGATATGGGTATCAAGTGAAAGGTGTTAATGAGCATTTTAAAAGGGAGTGGGCCTTAGTTCTATATGTGGACGCCATTACGCGATATCGCCATAAAGGTGGACCAGGGGTGACTCTAAAATGTGTTTGTACGAAGTGGGTATCCAATGAAAGGTGTTAATGAGTATTTTAAAAGGGGTGGGCCTTAGTTCTATAGGTGGACGCCTTTTCGAGATATCGCCATAAAGGTGGACCAGAGGTGACTCTAGAATGCGTTTGTAAGATATGGGTATCAAATTAAAGGTATTGATGGGGGTTTTTACAGGGAGTGGCCCTTAGTTGTATATGTGAAGGCGTTTTCGAGATATCGACGAAATGTGGCCAGGGTGACCCAGAACAGCATCTGTCGGGTACTTTTAATTTATTTATATATGTAATACCACGAACAGTATTCCTGCCAAGATTCAAAGGGCTTTTGATTTCGCCCTGCAAAACTTTTTCATTTTCTTCTACTTAATATGGTAGGTGTCACATCTATTTTACAAAGTTTTTTCTAAATTTATATTTTGCGTCAAGAAAATATATGGAAGTCCATATCTATCTCGCTTCCTTTATACCTGTACAACCAACCGTTATCCAATCAAAGTTAATATACTCTGTGTGCAAAGCACGCTGAGTATAAAAAACGTATCTAATATTCAAACTTCCATTCATTCATATTTTTGCCTGCTCCTTTGGTTGGCTTCCACTCACAGTACCGTTTTATTTGCGGGAGACTTTCACAGCAATATAAATTTGACCACTGGGACGGACACCGAGCAACTGAAACGTCTTATGGCAATGATAGCACAGCAAGGGGAGTTAAAGGCCCAGTGGAATAATGAGCTAGGAACTATAAAAACTTGTATAGTCAACCTCAGCGGCCGTGTCACCAACATGGAAACCTCTGCAGCTCAAGGATTGGATCATCGCTCCAATCAAGCATCCACTCCGAACAATAGGGGGCCAGGTAGAGATGGAGCAGCGATGCAGGCCAACGGAGGAGAGCCACGAAACGATGGAGGACCCCAAAGCGCACAACAGCCACTACGTTGGAAGAGAATGGACTTAGAGAAGTGGCATATAAAGTTTGACGGGACGGACAAGGGGATTTCGGTCGAGAGCTTCCTGTTTAGGATAGAGAAAATGAGGGAACAACATCAAATCTCTCATCATCAACTGTTTACCGATGTCCATTGCCTCGTGTCAGGAGCGGCTTTGAAATGGTACTGGCAGGTGTTGGAGGATCATGCCGAAGATCCGACCTTCGGGTATCTTGATCTGAAGGCAGAACTGCTAGCCCATTTCAAAACCGCAGAGACCGACTACGAGGTGATTCGGCAAATCATGGAGCGTAAACAGTTGGCGAATGAGGGATTTGATGAATTATATGGGGGACGTGCACAATTTGACGTTTAGGCTGAGGAAATGAATACCCGAGAAGGAACTGGTCGGGATAATTAAGGGGAACCTCAAACCATACCTGGTTAACCTGACCTTCTCGTCAAAAATGGACACACTAGCGGAGCTGAAAGCTGAATGTAGGCGAGCTGAAAAGGTCATTAAAGAAAATAAGAATAGGTCCAAAGGGGGTGTAAGTGAGCTGGTCTACCCTGACGTTACGTTCCCAGAGGAAGGGGGTAGTTCCAGGCCACTGGAAGCAATAGGGGCACAGTTTAAAAATAGGTCGAACAGTGGCCAACTTCCTGACAACAGGACACAAAATGTGGCACCACGTAAAGCACCTGTCACAGCGCCTGCAGCCGGCTCCAAGCCAACCATCAACTCTTTCTGCCCCTCATTTTTAAAAAGGGAAGAAGTATAAAAGCTGAGAGTAGTTTAGAACAAAGAAAGCAACGGGATTTGAAGAGCCTACACAGCAGGAAAATGGAGTATGACGAAGGACGTAGGAGGATATTTGCGAAGAAATAATAAAGAAAAGGAAAACAAAAACTTTAAGAAAATACAGAAAATGAGGGAGAAGCGGAAAATGTTTAGGAGAATTCGGCATAAAATAATATCGACGATCGTTACAGTCAAAGGTGACAATAGATTTTTTGCGCAGGTTAAGATAGGGGGTAAAGAGGCACTAGCCTTACTTGATTCAGGGGCAGGAGCTTGTTGTCTGGGTAAGGATAGCACACAATTTTTAGAGGGTAATGAGGAAAGGATTCTACCCACCACCAACCAATCGATTAAAACAGCTAACGGAGGAGAGACTCAAACCTACCAAACACAAACCTAACGATAAATGTCGAAAAAAGTAAATTCTGCTATAAAAAGGTCCGATACCTCGGATATGTTGTAGGGGATGCCTGTATCCGTATGGATGCCAACAAGGTAGTAGCTGTGAGGGACTTTCCTGAACCAAAAACCCCGAAGCAGTTGCGATGGTTCTTGGGCATGTCAGGATGGTACCGACGCTTCATACAAGATTACGCGACTATTGCAGCTCCGCTGCACGACTGCCTCACTAAGGAAAAGATTAAGAAATTTACAATGACTGACGACGCCAAAATTTCATTTGACAAACTCAAACAAAGTTTGATATCGGCGCCAGTGCTTACTCATCCGGACTATAACAGACGGTTTTATATTCAATGTGACGCATCGACAGATGGAGTGGGCGGGGTTCTTTTCCAGCTAGACGAAGGCAATAACGAGAGACCAATCGCCTACATGTCAGCAAAACTAAACAAGGCGCAGAGAAATAATAGCGTCACCGAGCTGGAGTGTTACGCAGTGGTTCTAAGCGTAAAAATATGTTGACCTTACGTGGAGGGCTTGCCCTTCACCATAATAACAGACCATGCAAGTTTAAAATGGCTTATGAATCAAAAGGATCTTGCAGGACGACTCGCTAGATGGAGTTTAAAACTCCAAAGCTTCGACTTTGATATAGAGCACCGGAAAGGCTCGCAGAACGTTGTACCGGATACCCTTTCCCGAATGGATATGCAAGAAATAATACCCAGTGATAGAGTGATGGACGTATGTCTAGACTCGCCATATTTTGACTCCGACGAATACTGCGAATTGCGAAAAACAGTGGCAGATAACAAGGACAAGTTGCCAGACTTATGCGTATCTGACGGATAAGTATATAAACGGACTCAGTTTGACCGAGGAGACGCTCTTCAAGCGGACCATGACTGGAAGCTTTGGGTTCCGTCGGAACTACGGCAGGGTTTGGTAGAGTCAGCTCACAGCTCTCCTTCAGCAGGACATGGGGGCATACATAAAACTTTGTCGCGGTTACGGGAAAGATATTACTGGCCAGGAATGGTCACTGAAGTATGTAGTTATGTAAAGGGATGTGAAGTTTGCGCGGAAAGTAAAACGCAAAATGCTTTTCACAGACCGCTAATGGGAAAGCAACCTGTAACCGAACGGCCTTTTCAACGTTTGTTTGTAGGTTTTATGGGTCCTTATCCTCGTACGGCTGATGGTAATGTCTTCGTGTTTGTATTTTTAGATCATTTTGCAAAGTTTGTGTTTTTGAAACCCATGCGGAAAGGTATTTCAGCCGAGATGGTGAAATTTCTGGAACGAGAAGTCTTCCATATATTCGGGATACCCGAATGGATCCATTCGGACAATGGAAGACAATTCGTTTCAGGAACTTCCGCCACCCTCCTAGAAAAATACGGTACTACACATTTCAAGACAGCGTTTTATTCACCGCAGGGAAACGCCGCAGAAAGAGTGAATCGGTCAGTACTACAGATCGTAAGATCATTTATCGATGAAAACCAAAAGAACTGGGACCGACACATTAGCGATGCGGCGTTTGCTCTGCGAAATGCCGTCCACTCCGCAATCAACATGTCACCCTATCAGGCCATTTTCGGTATGCCAATGATACTGCATGCAGCATCATATGAGCTATGCCGGAAGTTGGGCTCCTTGAATGATGTTGACTGCGAAGTGGAGACAAACGGCGATAGGTTGCAATTGATTAGAGAAAAAATTAAGAAAGAGCTGAAGTTAGCACGTAAGTAGGTATATGATACAAGAGGTAGAGATGTTAGGTTTCAAATTGGACAAGTGGTATACCGCCGAAATTTTAAGCAGAGTTTTCAGATTGATCATTATAATGCCAAGCTTGCCCCCAAGCAAGTCAAATGTATAGTACTGAGGGCAATTGGAAATTCGATGTATGAGCTGGTGAAAAGTTTGAAGGAATAAGAAGACGTTGCAAGTTAAAGGTTGCGACTTAAATCCTCCTTTATTGAATAAATTCTTGTCTTTTATACTAATTTGCTTAACCTATACATTAATAAATATCTAAATACTAATAACTAAAAATAAGTACATAGGGAATGGAGAATGCATACATGTCTGTTTGTATACGGTCTTTGTATACATGTATTTTTGTATGCATAACTCCATACATGTAGTTTTGTACATTTAGCAGCGTCAGCAGATCAGTTTGAGTGTTTCGGTATTTTCCCAAAAGAGGCTTGTCTGTTAGTATGTATAATTACAATGGGTTGTATGTTTATATGTATAATTGATTAGCTGTGAATGGATATAGGTCTCATGTTCGGCATTCCATAACGTCTGGGTTAGTTCAATAATTTATAATAAATATTGTAATATGATTATTACTAAAATATATTTGGAATTTATACAGCGTAATACCGCAAGTGTGTTACAGTCGTTGTGAGGTATAATGGTACCTTACAGTGGGTATGACGTATAATGCTACACCATCCGTCTTAGAAAAAGAGTTTTATACAATTGTTTTGTGACCAATTGTATGAGACTCTTTGTCATGTTTTCAATGATTTTGATATTTTATTGTTGTAGTGAAAGAGGTTGTTTGCTCTGCGTTTGATCTGTTGACCTTGCTATTTTTATTGTTATAATTATTGTTTACTTTTTACGTATATATATATATATTTTTTTTGTATAAGTCCATTTTTTTTTCAAAATTCTAGATTTTTAGATGTAGAAATTTTTTAATCTTACTTATTTTAATTATTTTGTTTATATTAAAATTTTATACAATTGTTTTTGTACAGCCGGTCCTTAAGAGCGTCGACTCTCTCAAAATCGTCATGTTCTTACAAATCAAGTGAATTGGAATATTTATTTATTAGTTTCTAAATTATTTTTATAGTTTCTACCATTATTATTCTACCATTACTTATTAACTTATGCAAATCATTTTCCTATCGAAATAATTTTTATTATTTATCTACCTAAAGTTAAAGAAGAAGAAACCTTGCTATTAATATTTTCTAATCTATTGAGGTTAAAGTGAGCTATTTTCTTAATATGTAAAAATATGACCTTATAAGACCTAGGCAATAAATGAATGTATTTATTTTATTTTATCAAACTAATTCCGCATATTATTCAAGGAAAAGATTTCTCTTTTTTTTTGATATTTTTCATTCATAATAAGGTAAATTTGTAATAATTACATAGATGATAGAGGGGTTGCTGATGGAAGAGCGGGGTAGCTATGTATTGATAGTAGTTCTATTAATGGGTAAGTGGAAAAGAAGGTTTTAAAAGGTTTAGAGTGGTGTAAAGGTATACTACTCCAGTGGGTGTGTTGGTGTTTCGGTTTTTTTTTTTTTTTTTTTTCTTTTTTTTTGTTGCAAAATTTTACAAGGGTGTTGGTCGTTCGTTTGTTTTGCTTGTGAGTCGGCTTTATAAGAAGGTTTAACAAGCTTATGTAGACAAGAGAGAGACAAGGTACGACAGTTATTTGAGAGGGTGAAGAAAGAGGTTTACAGTGGGTGTCTTTTTGCTTTTTTTTTTTGCAAAACAAAAAAAAAAAAAAAAAAAAAAAAAAAGTTGTTTTGTTTATTTTTTTTTTTTTTTCACTTTTGGTTCTTTGTTCTTTTTTTTTGCAAAAAATTTTCGTTTATCTTAATTCCCTATTCTTTAATGTTCTGCTTTATATGGATTCATATTTCCAGCTCTATTGTCTGATCTATTTGTCATGCGTGAGTTTTTTCTGCGGCGGCCACCAAGACAAGACAAGACAGACAAGACAGAATCGTCATACTCATGACTTTCTTTTAATTGAAGCATTATTTTTATACCGGGATTTATTTGGATTGTCACTGTTCACAACTTTTTGGTGTTTGTATTGCAATTGTTGATCTCTTAGAGAATTTGGGGTGTACCTACTTTTCTTTGTTATTTTAAATTACCACTTACTCCTCGAGTGATAAAAAATCATTTTTCACCAATTTTGTTCATTATGAGGGGAACAACTTGTTTGTGTTTTTGGTTGTGTTTTTTCATTATTATATATAAAAATACCAAAAAGAAGTTGTATTGGCGGCCACCACATTGCCCCATTTTTGGGGGCATCCCATTGGCACATTTTCGGCGGCATGCATTTCATTTCCGGCATTCCAATTCCATTGGGCATTATTTCCCCATTTGTTCATTTCCATTTTCATCCCATTCCAACACATTTTGGCCATTTGCCATTATGGGCCATCCATTTCAAGGGCCATTTCATACATTTCATCATTTTATTCATCCCCATTTTGGGCCATTTAACACACATTTCATCATTTCGGCCATCCCCCGGGGCACATGGGCATTCCCCATTTCATGTCATTGGGCGGTGGCATCATTTCTCCATTCATTTCATTCTCTCCATTTTCCACCCATTCATAACCCACCATCATTTTTGCTACTACAACGTGTCGTTTTGTGTGTACTAGTTTTGTCTGATAGGGGTTAATTGTCTCTCCCCTGTCCTAACTAAGGTCAAATTTTATCATCTACCATCCAGGTTTCTTTTCTTTGTATTCCCATACGCGCTACCATTTTTCTATACCTAAGATGAAACGAGCGCGACGAAATGTCTATTATTGCAAATGTGTATAAATAGCGCTCTCACTATATTTTTTATAGGTTCTCTCTAGTGGACTATCATTCACTCATTTTTTTGTGTTAGGCGGCTCTGGTGTTTGGTTTTGTAAATAGAAAAGTTACTTAGTTTTGCCTTAATTTCCACTGTCCTAAAATTCTTCTATTGCTTCATATGATCTATTTTTGTCAGGAAAAGGAGCTCATCAAAGGACATTATGCTAATGATGTTGCTGTTCGCTTTGAGGCACTGGTCTGCCTTTACTGCTCGATTGTAACATTTTAGATGTATATTTGAGATTTATTGAATTTATCGCTCTTTCTCAGCTTTGGTTTGGTACGGGTAATGGGTTTTTTTTTAGATAGACACGCGTTGCTGTGGCCGGGGTGGGGGGGGGGGGGTTTGGGGTGGGTTTTTTGGGGTTTTTTTTGGGGGGGTGGTTTTACCTGCCATAAATGTGTGCGTCATATAGGCTTTTTGAGCATCATGGCTATTGTGATGATCAATAGCATGAATACACAACCCCAGCCTATAAGTGTCTCAACAAACTCCGGGATGTTCGGAAAATACGAAAAGTAGAAGCTGTTACTTTCTGTATCTACCCATAGCTTGATGACTGGTACTTGACTATTTGTGTATCTCTCTGCTTTCGACTTGTCTTTTCCTACTTCATAGCCAGCTATGGGCTACCATAATGATCTGGGCTATTTTTGCTCCACCAAGGCATCTGAAATTTTCCTCTGCTGTTTATGAGAGTTGAAATAAATAAAAAAAATTTGATGTATCTTTATGTTTATGCATCCATTATATATTTTCTCTTATTTAGTCGTGCATGAAAAGTTTAAGAGAAAAAATTTTTGTTGGGAAAAATTTGTTGTAATTACTAATTTAAAATGTTTTTCTCTCTACGCGCACTTTGGGCTTCAATCTTTCTTTTCCTAATGTTTTGAGGTTGAAAACCCGATTTTTTCTTTCCAGCTGAGCCCTATTAGCATATGGCAGTTGTTGGGACATACACTTCCTCATCATTCGCATTATTCTTCCACCCTGTAGTGGGGTTTAGACGTCCTCAATGTGGGTTCCCTTTCGTACCTATAATCTACACAATTTCTTTTTCTTAAATACCTTCTAGTTCTTTCGGGTAGGTCCCTAGCTGGGTGTCGCGTGGTATTTGCACTCCACCACAATTAGAGAGGGAAGATCTAGAGGGCCGGGTTCTTGCATTGAATAGTACTAGACAGAGTAGTTTAAATTTTAAATTTATTAAAATGCGCTGGCTCACGTGGTGTGATGGTCGTAGCGTGCTCCGCCTCATCACACCGTATGCCCTGGGTTCAACTCCCGGGCCAAAGCAACATCAAAATTTTAGAAATAAGATTTTTCAATTAGAAGAAAATTTTTCTAAGCGGGGTCAGCCCCTTTCCGGCAGTGTCTGGCAAGCGCTCCGATGTTATTTCTCGCCAGGAAAAGCTCTCAGTGAAAACTCATCTGCGTGCAGATAGGACGTTTCGGAGAGTCGCATCATAAAACATGGTAGGTCACCGTCCGGCCAATTGTAGGGAAGAATCAAGAGAGAGCACGACGACAAACTGAAGCAGGAGAAGCTCGGCCTAGCGATCTCTTCGTGAGCGTTATCGCGCCTTCTTACATTTATATTAAAATGTTCTATGGTGATTTTCTCTAGAGGTTTAGAAGTTTGTCCCAAATCTTCCAATTACTTTCTTTTTCTATAAACAAATTGTTATTTGTTAAATTTTAACCGAGCAAATTTTATATAATTTTTGTTTAAAGAAGAAATTCGTTTGATACATACTTATAATATTTATATGTGTTGTTAAATAGTACAGTTTTTCTATTTGAAAGAAAATGAAGTGTTCAAAAAAAATTTTTAATTAATTGGATTTCCTACTATCCTAAGCAAAAACTTGCGTTTTTGCTATGTTTAGCGTCCGTTAGCGCCGCTCACCATTGATTCTAAAAAACTAAACATACTTACCGTTATAAATGTATACTACTTTAGTCTAAGTTGCTTTGCCATTAGTATTTTGCTGGTTATCAATTAGTTTCATATCCCTCGCTCCCGCTCGAGTGGTGATTTTATTGTTTATGTCCGACTCTCCAGTTTATTGCTGGTTAGTTGATAATCAGATTGCTCAGGTTTATGCGTTTTAAAAGATCGTGCATATTTGTTGTCGAAACTTCTCGTATGTTGATGTGTAATGCCTTTTATTAGATTGTCGATCCAAATTCCTTTTGCTCCCTTTTGCGCCTTTCTGTGTTATCAATTTTGCAGGATTTTTAAAACTGTGTTCTTTAACCCTTAGCTCCTTTGCTCCTTCAATTTTTGAGGATTCATACTGTGTTGCTTACCCTTTGCTCCTTGCCAAATTTGGCAGGATTTCTAATATCTGGCGGATCTAGAAAATTTTTTATGGCTGATCAGCAACATTTTTTGTTTTTTTTAAATTGAAACTGGCCGGACTTCCAGTTAGCTTGTTTTTAGCAGTTGTGCGGATTTTATCTAAATGGCAGGATCGCCATGAAAAGTTTGAAGGAAAAGAAATACGTTGCAAGTTAAAGGTTATTGCGACTTAAATAAATCTTGTCTTTTATACTAAAATTGGATTAACCTATACATTATATAAATATCTAAATACTAATAACTAAAAATAAGTACATAGGGAATGGAGGAAGCATACATGTTGTTGTATACGGTCTTTGTATATACTGTATTTTTGTAGGCCAGAACTCACATACATGTAGTTTTGTACATTTAGCACGTCAGCAGATCAGGTTGAGTGGTTTCGGTATTTTCCTAAAGAGGCTGTATGGTAGTATTGTATAATACAATGCGTTGTATGTTTATATGTATTAATTGATTAGAATGGGATGGATATAGGTCTAGGTTCGGCATTCCATATCGCTGGGTTAGTTCAATAATTTATGTGGGAAAAAATATGTAATATGATTATTACATAAAATATATTTGGAATTATACAGCGTTAATACCGCAAGTGTGTTAC
>JARSSU010013934.1:0-19145 GCA_029619165.1 Eurosta solidaginis | reverse complement strand
TGTTTCTCGTTGTATATCCTTTAATTCTAGAGTTAAATTGATAAATAACGTGTACGAATTTGTTTAACGCATTTGTTTTGGTTACTCGACGTCTCCGTTCTCGTGTAGCCTACATATTGCGTTTTTTTTTAATTTGCTTACCGGGCTAAAGGTTAGCATGTTTAAAATACGTAAGTCGTTTTGTTCATCAAATTTAAGTAGATAACTCATCAGTTGTTTGCATCAGAGCGACAATTTTTGAGATAGTTATTAAAACTGTTTAAAGGTTGTCAAACGTTGTTTCTCGTTGTATATCCTTTAATTCTAGAGTTAAATTGATAAATAACGTGTACGAATTTGTTTAACGCATTTGTTTTGGTTACTCGACGTCTCCGTTCTCGTGTAGCCTACATATTGCGTTTTTTTTTAATTTGCTTACCGGGCTAAAGGTTAGCATGTTAAAATACGTAAGTCGTTTTGTTCATCAAATTTAAGTAGATAACTCATCAGTTGTTTGCATCAGAGCGATAATTTTTGAGATAGTTATTAAAACTGTTTAAAGGTTGTCAAACGTTGTTTCTCGTTGTATATCCTTTAATTCTAGAGTTAAATTGATAAATAACGTGTACGAATTTGTTTAACGCATTTGTTTTGGTTACTCGACGTCTCCGTTCTCGTGTAGCCTACATATTGCGTTTTTTTTTAATTTGCTTACCGGGCTAAAGGTTAGCATGTTTAAAATACGTAAGTCGTTTTGTTCATCAAATTTAAGTAGATAACTCATCAGTTGTTTGCATCAGAGCGACAATTTTTGAGATAGTTATTAAAACTGTTTAAAGGTTGTCAAACGTTGTTTCTCGTTGTATATCCTTTAATTCTAGAGTTAAATTGATAAATAACGTGTACGAATTTGTTTAACGCATTTGTTTTGGTTACTCGACGTCTCCGTTCTCGTGTAGCCTACATATTGCGTTTTTTTTTAATTTGCTTACCGGGCTAAAGGTTAGCATGTTTAAAATACGTAAGTCGTTTTGTTCATCAAATTTAAGTAGATAACTCATCAGTTGTTTGCATCAGAGCGATAATTTTTGAGATAGTTATTAAAACTGTTTAAAGGTTGTCAAACGTTGTTTCTCGTTGTATATCCTTTAATTCTAGAGTTAAATTGATAAATAACGTGTACGAATTTGTTTAACGCATTTGTTTTGGTTACTCGACGTCTCCGTTCTCGTGTAGCCTACATATTGCGTTTTTTTTTAATTTGCTTACCGGGCTAAAGGTTAGCATGTTTAAAATACGTAAGTCGTTTTGTTCATCAAATTTAAGTAGATAACTCATCAGTTGTTTGCATCAGAGCGATAATTTTTGAGATAGTTATTAAAACTGTTTAAAGGTTGTCAAACGTTGTTTCTCGTTGTATATCCTTTAATTCTAGAGTTAAATTGATAAATAACGTGTACGAATTTGTTTAACGCATTTGTTTTGGTTACTCGACGTCTCCGTTCTCGTGTAGCCTACATATTGCGTTTTTTTTTAATTTGCTTACCGGGCTAAAGGTTAGCATGTTTAAAATACGTAAGTCGTTTTGTTCATCAAATTTAAGTAGATAACTCATCAGTTGTTTGCATCAGAGCGACAATTTTTGAGATAGTTATTAAAACTGTTTAAAGGTTGTCAAACGTTGTTTCTCGTTGTATATCCTTTAATTCTAGAGTTAAATTGATAAATAACGTGTACGAATTTGTTTAACGCATTTGTTTTGGTTACTCGACGTCTCCGTTCTCGTGTAGCCTACATATTGCGTTTTTTTTTAATTTGCTTACCGGGCTAAAGGTTAGCATGTTTAAAATACGTAAGTCGTTTTGTTCATCAAATTTAAGTAGATAACTCATCAGTTGTTTGCATCAGAGCGATAATTTTTGAGATAGTTATTAAAACTGTTTAAAGGTTGTCAAACGTTGTTTCTCGTTGTATATCCTTTAATTCTAGAGTTAAATTGATAAATAACGTGTACGAATTTGTTTAACGCATTTGTTTTGGTTACTCGACGTCTCCGTTCTCGTGTAGCCTACATATTGCGTTTTTTTTTAATTTGCTTACCGGGCTAAAGGTTAGCATGTTTAAAATACGTAAGTCGTTTTGTTCATCAAATTTAAGTAGATAACTCATCAGTTGTTTGCATCAGAGCGACAATTTTTGAGATAGTTATTAAAACTGTTTAAAGGTTGTCAAACGTTGTTTCTCGTTGTATATCCTTTAATTCTAGAGTTAAATTGATAAATAACGTGTACGAATTTGTTTAACGCATTTGTTTTGGTTACTCGACGTCTCCGTTCTCGTGTAGCCTACATATTGCGTTTTTTTTTAATTTGCTTACCGGGCTAAAGGTTAGCATGTTTAAAATACGTAAGTCGTTTTGTTCATCAAATTTAAGTAGATAACTCATCAGTTGTTTGCATCAGAGCGACAATTTTTGAGATAGTTATTAAAACTGTTTAAAGGTTGTCAAACGTTGTTTCTCGTTGTATATCCTTTAATTCTAGAGTTAAATTGATAAATAACGTGTACGAATTTGTTTAACGCATTTGTTTTGGTTACTCGACGTCTCCGTTCTCGTGTAGCCTACATATTGCGTTTTTTTTTAATTTGCTTACCGGGCTAAAGGTTAGCATGTTTAAAATACGTAAGTCGTTTTGTTCATCAAATTTAAGTAGATAACTCATCAGTTGTTTGCATCAGAGCGACAATTTTGAGATAGTTATTAAAACTGTTTAAAGGTTGTCAAACGTTGTTTCTCGTTGTATATCCTTTAATTCTAGAGTTAAATTGATAAATAACGTGTACGAATTTGTTTAACGCATTTGTTTTGGTTACTCGACGTCTCCGTTCTCGTGTAGCCTACATATTGCGTTTTTTTTTAATTTGCTTACCGGGCTAAAGGTTAGCATGTTTAAAATACGTAAGTCGTTTTGTTCATCAAATTTAAGTAGATAACTCATCAGTTGTTTGCATCAGAGCGATAATTTTTGAGATAGTTATTAAAACTGTTTAAAGGTTGTCAAACGTTGTTTCTCGTTGTATATCCTTTAATTCTAGAGTTAAATTGATAAATAACGTGTACGAATTTGTTTAACGCATTTGTTTTGGTTACTCGACGTCTCCGTTCTCGTGTAGCCTACATATTGCGTTTTTTTTTAATTTGCTTACCGGGCTAAAGGTTAGCATGTTTAAAATACGTAAGTCGTTTTGTTCATCAAATTTAAGTAGATAACTCATCAGTTGTTTGCATCAGAGCGATAATTTTTGAGATAGTTATTAAAACTGTTTAAAGGTTGTCAAACGTTGTTTCTCGTTGTATATCCTTTAATTCTAGAGTTAAATTGATAAATAACGTGTACGAATTTGTTTAACGCATTTGTTTTGGTTACTCGACGTCTCCGTTCTCGTGTAGCCTACATATTGCGTTTTTTTTTAATTTGCTTACCGGGCTAAAGGTTAGCATGTTTAAAATACGTAAGTCGTTTTGTTCATCAAATTTAAGTAGATAACTCATCAGTTGTTTGCATCAGAGCGATAATTTTTGAGATAGTTATTAAAACTGTTTAAAGGTTGTCAAACGTTGTTTCTCGTTGTATATCCTTTAATTCTAGAGTTAAATTGATAAATAACGTGTACGAATTTGTTTAACGCATTTGTTTTGGTTACTCGACGTCTCCGTTCTCGTGTAGCCTACATATTGCGTTTTTTTTTAATTTGCTTACCGGGCTAAAGGTTAGCATGTTTAAAATACGTAAGTCGTTTTGTTCATCAAATTTAAGTAGATAACTCATCAGTTGTTTGCATCAGAGCGACAATTTTTGAGATAGTTATTAAAACTGTTTAAAGGTTGTCAAACGTTGTTTCTCGTTGTATATCCTTTAATTCTAGAGTTAAATTGATAAATAACGTGTACGAATTTGTTTAACGCATTTGTTTTGGTTACTCGACGTCTCCGTTCTCGTGTAGCCTACATATTGCGTTTTTTTTTAATTTGCTTACCGGGCTAAAGGTTAGCATGTTTAAAATACGTAAGTCGTTTTGTTCATCAAATTTAAGTAGATAACTCATCAGTTGTTTGCATCAGAGCGATAATTTTTGAGATAGTTATTAAAACTGTTTAAAGGTTGTCAAACGTTGTTTCTCGTTGTATATCCTTTAATTCTAGAGTTAAATTGATAAATAACGTGTACGAATTTGTTTAACGCATTTGTTTTGGTTACTCGACGTCTCCGTTCTCGTGTAGCCTACATATTGCGTTTTTTTTTAATTTGCTTACCGGGCTAAAGGTTAGCATGTTTAAAATACGTAAGTCGTTTTGTTCATCAAATTTAAGTAGATAACTCATCAGTTGTTTGCATCAGAGCGACAATTTTTGAGATAGTTATTAAAACTGTTTAAAGGTTGTCAAACGTTGTTTCTCGTTGTATATCCTTTAATTCTAGAGTTAAATTGATAAATAACGTGTACGAATTTGTTTAACGCATTTGTTTTGGTTACTCGACGTCTCCGTTCTCGTGTAGCCTACATATTGCGTTTTTTTTTAATTTGCTTACCGGGCTAAAGGTTAGCATGTTTAAAATACGTAAGTCGTTTTGTTCATCAAATTTAAGTAGATAACTCATCAGTTGTTTGCATCAGAGCGATAATTTTTGAGATAGTTATTAAAACTGTTTAAAGGTTGTCAAACGTTGTTTCTCGTTGTATATCCTTTAATTCTAGAGTTAAATTGATAAATAACGTGTACGAATTTGTTTAACGCATTTGTTTTGGTTACTCGACGTCTCCGTTCTCGTGTAGCCTACATATTGCGTTTTTTTTTAATTTGCTTACCGGGCTAAAGGTTAGCATGTTTAAAATACGTAAGTCGTTTTGTTCATCAAATTTAAGTAGATAACTCATCAGTTGTTTGCATCAGAGCGATAATTTTTGAGATAGTTATTAAAACTGTTTAAAGGTTGTCAAACGTTGTTTCTCGTTGTATATCCTTTAATTCTAGAGTTAAATTGATAAATAACGTGTACGAATTTGTTTAACGCATTTGTTTTGGTTACTCGACGTCTCCGTTCTCGTGTAGCCTACATATTGCGTTTTTTTTTAATTTGCTTACCGGGCTAAAGGTTAGCATGTTTAAAATACGTAAGTCGTTTTGTTCATCAAATTTAAGTAGATAACTCATCAGTTGTTTGCATCAGAGCGATAATTTTTGAGATAGTTATTAAAACTGTTTAAAGGTTGTCAAACGTTGTTTCTCGTTGTATATCCTTTAATTCTAGAGTTAAATTGATAAATAACGTGTACGAATTTGTTTAACGCATTTGTTTTGGTTACTCGACGTCTCCGTTCTCGTGTAGCCTACATATTGCGTTTTTTTTTAATTTGCTTACCGGGCTAAAGGTTAGCATGTTTAAAATACGTAAGTCGTTTTGTTCATCAAATTTAAGTAGATAACTCATCAGTTGTTTGCATCAGAGCGATAATTTTTGAGATAGTTATTAAAACTGTTTAAAGGTTGTCAAACGTTGTTTCTCGTTGTATATCCTTTAATTCTAGAGTTAAATTGATAAATAACGTGTACGAATTTGTTTAACGCATTTGTTTTGGTTACTCGACGTCTCCGTTCTCGTGTAGCCTACATATTGCGTTTTTTTTTAATTTGCTTACCGGGCTAAAGGTTAGCATGTTTAAAATACGTAAGTCGTTTTGTTCATCAAATTTAAGTAGATAACTCATCAGTTGTTTGCATCAGAGCGATAATTTTTGAGATAGTTATTAAAACTGTTTAAAGGTTGTCAAACGTTGTTTCTCGTTGTATATCCTTTAATTCTAGAGTTAAATTGATAAATAACGTGTACGAATTTGTTTAACGCATTTGTTTTGGTTACTCGACGTCTCCGTTCTCGTGTAGCCTACATATTGCGTTTTTTTTTAATTTGCTTACCGGGCTAAAGGTTAGCATGTTTAAAATACGTAAGTCGTTTTGTTCATCAAATTTAAGTAGATAACTCATCAGTTGTTTGCATCAGAGCGATAATTTTTGAGATAGTTATTAAAACTGTTTAAAGGTTGTCAAACGTTGTTTCTCGTTGTATATCCTTTAATTCTAGAGTTAAATTGATAAATAACGTGTACGAATTTGTTTAACGCATTTGTTTTGGTTACTCGACGTCTCCGTTCTCGTGTAGCCTACATATTGCGTTTTTTTTTAATTTGCTTACCGGGCTAAAGGTTAGCATGTTTAAAATACGTAAGTCGTTTTGTTCATCAAATTTAAGTAGATAACTCATCAGTTGTTTGCATCAGAGCGATAATTTTTGAGATAGTTATTAAAACTGTTTAAAGGTTGTCAAACGTTGTTTCTCGTTGTATATCCTTTAATTCTAGAGTTAAATTGATAAATAACGTGTACGAATTTGTTTAACGCATTTGTTTTGGTTACTCGACGTCTCCGTTCTCGTGTAGCCTACATATTGCGTTTTTTTTTAATTTGCTTACCGGGCTAAAGGTTAGCATGTTTAAAATACGTAAGTCGTTTTGTTCATCAAATTTAAGTAGATAACTCATCAGTTGTTTGCATCAGAGCGATAATTTTTGAGATAGTTATTAAAACTGTTTAAAGGTTGTCAAACGTTGTTTCTCGTTGTATATCCTTTAATTCTAGAGTTAAATTGATAAATAACGTGTACGAATTTGTTTAACGCATTTGTTTTGGTTACTCGACGTCTCCGTTCTCGTGTAGCCTACATATTGCGTTTTTTTTTAATTTGCTTACCGGGCTAAAGGTTAGCATGTTTAAAATACGTAAGTCGTTTTGTTCATCAAATTTAAGTAGATAACTCATCAGTTGTTTGCATCAGAGCGACAATTTTTGAGATAGTTATTAAAACTGTTTAAAGGTTGTCAAACGTTGTTTCTCGTTGTATATCCTTTAATTCTAGAGTTAAATTGATAAATAACGTGTACGAATTTGTTTAACGCATTTGTTTTGGTTACTCGACGTCTCCGTTCTCGTGTAGCCTACATATTGCGTTTTTTTTTAATTTGCTTACCGGGCTAAAGGTTAGCATGTTTAAAATACGTAAGTCGTTTTGTTCATCAAATTTAAGTAGATAACTCATCAGTTGTTTGCATCAGAGCGACAATTTTTGAGATAGTTATTAAAACTGTTTAAAGGTTGTCAAACGTTGTTTCTCGTTGTATATCCTTTAATTCTAGAGTTAAATTGATAAATAACGTGTACGAATTTGTTTAACGCATTTGTTTTGGTTACTCGACGTCTCCGTTCTCGTGTAGCCTACATATTGCGTTTTTTTTTAATTTGCTTACCGGGCTAAAGGTTAGCATGTTTAAAATACGTAAGTCGTTTTGTTCATCAAATTTAAGTAGATAACTCATCAGTTGTTTGCATCAGAGCGACAATTTTTGAGATAGTTATTAAAACTGTTTAAAGGTTGTCAAACGTTGTTTCTCGTTGTATATCCTTTAATTCTAGAGTTAAATTGATAAATAACGTGTACGAATTTGTTTAACGCATTTGTTTTGGTTACTCGACGTCTCCGTTCTCGTGTAGCCTACATATTGCGTTTTTTTTTAATTTGCTTACCGGGCTAAAGGTTAGCATGTTTAAAATACGTAAGTCGTTTTGTTCATCAAATTTAAGTAGATAACTCATCAGTTGTTTGCATCAGAGCGATAATTTTTGAGATAGTTATTAAAACTGTTTAAAGGTTGTCAAACGTTGTTTCTCGTTGTATATCCTTTAATTCTAGAGTTAAATTGATAAATAACGTGTACGAATTTGTTTAACGCATTTGTTTTGGTTACTCGACGTCTCCGTTCTCGTGTAGCCTACATATTGCGTTTTTTTTTAATTTGCTTACCGGGCTAAAGGTTAGCATGTTTAAAATACGTAAGTCGTTTTGTTCATCAAATTTAAGTAGATAACTCATCAGTTGTTTGCATCAGAGCGATAATTTTTGAGATAGTTATTAAAACTGTTTAAAGGTTGTCAAACGTTGTTTCTCGTTGTATATCCTTTAATTCTAGAGTTAAATTGATAAATAACGTGTACGAATTTGTTTAACGCATTTGTTTTGGTTACTCGACGTCTCCGTTCTCGTGTAGCCTACATATTGCGTTTTTTTTTAATTTGCTTACCGGGCTAAAGGTTAGCATGTTTAAAATACGTAAGTCGTTTTGTTCATCAAATTTAAGTAGATAACTCATCAGTTGTTTGCATCAGAGCGATAATTTTTGAGATAGTTATTAAAACTGTTTAAAGGTTGTCAAACGTTGTTTCTCGTTGTATATCCTTTAATTCTAGAGTTAAATTGATAAATAACGTGTACGAATTTGTTTAACGCATTTGTTTTGGTTACTCGACGTCTCCGTTCTCGTGTAGCCTACATATTGCGTTTTTTTTTAATTTGCTTACCGGGCTAAAGGTTAGCATGTTTAAAATACGTAAGTCGTTTTGTTCATCAAATTTAAGTAGATAACTCATCAGTTGTTTGCATCAGAGCGATAATTTTTGAGATAGTTATTAAAACTGTTTAAAGGTTGTCAAACGTTGTTTCTCGTTGTATATCCTTTAATTCTAGAGTTAAATTGATAAATAACGTGTACGAATTTGTTTAACGCATTTGTTTTGGTTACTCGACGTCTCCGTTCTCGTGTAGCCTACATATTGCGTTTTTTTTTAATTTGCTTACCGGGCTAAAGGTTAGCATGTTTAAAATACGTAAGTCGTTTTGTTCATCAAATTTAAGTAGATAACTCATCAGTTGTTTGCATCAGAGCGATAATTTTTGAGATAGTTATTAAAACTGTTTAAAGGTTGTCAAACGTTGTTTCTCGTTGTATATCCTTTAATTCTAGAGTTAAATTGATAAATAACGTGTACGAATTTGTTTAACGCATTTGTTTTGGTTACTCGACGTCTCCGTTCTCGTGTAGCCTACATATTGCGTTTTTTTTTAATTTGCTTACCGGGCTAAAGGTTAGCATGTTTAAAATACGTAAGTCGTTTTGTTCAACAAATTTAAGTAGATAACTCATCAGTTGTTTGCATCAGAGCGACAATTTTTGAGATAGTTATTAAAACTGTTTAAAGGTTGTCAAACGTTGTTTCTCGTTGTATATCCTTTAATTCTAGAGTTAAATTGATAAATAACGTGTACGAATTTGTTTAACGCATTTGTTTTGGTTACTCGACGTCTCCGTTCTCGTGTAGCCTACATATTGCGTTTTTTTTTAATTTGCTTACCGGGCTAAAGGTTAGCATGTTTAAAATACGTAAGTCGTTTTGTTCATCAAATTTAAGTAGATAACTCATCAGTTGTTTGCATCAGAGCGATAATTTTTGAGATAGTTATTAAAACTGTTTAAAGGTTGTCAAACGTTGTTTCTCGTTGTATATCCTTTAATTCTAGAGTTAAATTGATAAATAACGTGTACGAATTTGTTTAACGCATTTGTTTTGGTTACTCGACGTCTCCGTTCTCGTGTAGCCTACATATTGCGTTTTTTTTTAATTTGCTTACCGGGCTAAAGGTTAGCATGTTTAAAATACGTAAGTCGTTTTGTTCATCAAATTTAAGTAGATAACTCATCAGTTGTTTGCATCAGAGCGACAATTTTTGAGATAGTTATTAAAACTGTTTAAAGGTTGTCAAACGTTGTTTCTCGTTGTATATCCTTTAATTCTAGAGTTAAATTGATAAATAACGTGTACGAATTTGTTTAACGCATTTGTTTTGGTTACTCGACGTCTCCGTTCTCGTGTAGCCTACATATTGCGTTTTTTTTTAATTTGCTTACCGGGCTAAAGGTTAGCATGTTTAAAATACGTAAGTCGTTTTGTTCATCAAATTTAAGTAGATAACTCATCAGTTGTTTGCATCAGAGCGACAATTTTTGAGATAGTTATTAAAACTGTTTAAAGGTTGTCAAACGTTGTTTCTCGTTGTATATCCTTTAATTCTAGAGTTAAATTGATAAATAACGTGTACGAATTTGTTTAACGCATTTGTTTTGGTTACTCGACGTCTCCGTTCTCGTGTAGCCTACATATTGCGTTTTTTTTTAATTTGCTTACCGGGCTAAAGGTTAGCATGTTTAAAATACGTAAGTCGTTTTGTTCATCAAATTTAAGTAGATAACTCATCAGTTGTTTGCATCAGAGCGACAATTTTTGAGATAGTTATTAAAACTGTTTAAAGGTTGTCAAACGTTGTTTCTCGTTGTATATCCTTTAATTCTAGAGTTAAATTGATAAATAACGTGTACGAATTTGTTTAACGCATTTGTTTTGGTTACTCGACGTCTCCGTTCTCGTGTAGCCTACATATTGCGTTTTTTTTTAATTTGCTTACCGGGCTAAAGGTTAGCATGTTTAAAATACGTAAGTCGTTTTGTTCAACAAATTTAAGTAGATAACTCATCAGTTGTTTGCATCAGAGCGACAATTTTTGAGATAGTTATTAAAACTGTTTAAAGGTTGTCAAACGTTGTTTCTCGTTGTATATCCTTTAATTCTAGAGTTAAATTGATAAATAACGTGTACGAATTTGTTTAACGCATTTGTTTTGGTTACTCGACGTCTCCGTTCTCGTGTAGCCTACATATTGCGTTTTTTTTTAATTTGCTTACCGGGCTAAAGGTTAGCATGTTTAAAATACGTAAGTCGTTTTGTTCAACAAATTTAAGTAGATAACTCATCAGTTGTTTGCATCAGAGCGACAATTTTTGAGATAGTTATTAAAACTGTTTAAAGGTTGTCAAACGTTGTTTCTCGTTGTATATCCTTTAATTCTAGAGTTAAATTGATAAATAACGTGTACGAATTTGTTTAACGCATTTGTTTTGGTTACTCGACGTCTCCGTTCTCGTGTAGCCTACATATTGCGTTTTTTTTTAATTTGCTTACCGGGCTAAAGGTTAGCATGTTTAAAATACGTAAGTCGTTTTGTTCAACAAATTTAAGTAGATAACTCATCAGTTGTTTGCATCAGAGCGATAATTTTTGAGATAGTTATTAAAACTGTTTAAAGGTTGTCAAACGTTGTTTCTCGTTGTATATCCTTTAATTCTAGAGTTAAATTGATAAATAACGTGTACGAATTTGTTTAACGCATTTGTTTTGGTTACTCGACGTCTCCGTTCTCGTGTAGCCTACATATTGCGTTTTTTTTTAATTTGCTTACCGGGCTAAAGGTTAGCATGTTTAAAATACGTAAGTCGTTTTGTTCAACAAATTTAAGTAGATAACTCATCAGTTGTTTGCATCAGAGCGACAATTTTTGAGATAGTTATTAAAACTGTTTAAAGGTTGTCAAACGTTGTTTCTCGTTGTATATCCTTTAATTCTAGAGTTAAATTGATAAATAACGTGTACGAATTTGTTTAACGCATTTGTTTTGGTTACTCGACGTCTCCGTTCTCGTGTAGCCTACATATTGCGTTTTTTTTTAATTTGCTTACCGGGCTAAAGGTTAGCATGTTTAAAATACGTAAGTCGTTTTGTTCATCAAATTTAAGTAGATAACTCATCAGTTGTTTGCATCAGAGCGACAATTTTTGAGATAGTTATTAAAACTGTTTAAAGGTTGTCAAACGTTGTTTCTCGTTGTATATCCTTTAATTCTAGAGTTAAATTGATAAATAACGTGTACGAATTTGTTTAACGCATTTGTTTTGGTTACTCGACGTCTCCGTTCTCGTGTAGCCTACATATTGCGTTTTTTTTTAATTTGCTTACCGGGCTAAAGGTTAGCATGTTTAAAATACGTAAGTCGTTTTGTTCATCAAATTTAAGTAGATAACTCATCAGTTGTTTGCATCAGAGCGACAATTTTTGAGATAGTTATTAAAACTGTTTAAAGGTTGTCAAACGTTGTTTCTCGTTGTATATCCTTTAATTCTAGAGTTAAATTGATAAATAACGTGTACGAATTTGTTTAACGCATTTGTTTTGGTTACTCGACGTCTCCGTTCTCGTGTAGCCTACATATTGCGTTTTTTTTTAATTTGCTTACCGGGCTAAAGGTTAGCATGCTTAAAATACGTAAGTCGTTTTGTTCAACAAATTTAAGTAGATAACTCATCAGTTGTTTGCATCAGAGCGACAATTTTTGAGATAGTTATTAAAACTGTTTAAAGGTTGTCAAACGTTGTTTCTCGTTGTATATCCTTTAATTCTAGAGTTAAATTGATAAATAACGTGTACGAATTTGTTTAACGCATTTGTTTTGGTTACTCGACGTCTCCGTTCTCGTGTAGCCTACATATTGCGTTTTTTTTTAATTTGCTTACCGGGCTAAAGGTTAGCATGTTTAAAATACGTAAGTCGTTTTGTTCAACAAATTTAAGTAGATAACTCATCAGTTGTTTGCATCAGAGCGACAATTTTTGAGATAGTTATTAAAACTGTTTAAAGGTTGTCAAACGTTGTTTCTCGTTGTATATCCTTTAATTCTAGAGTTAAATTGATAAATAACGTGTACGAATTTGTTTAACGCATTTGTTTTGGTTACTCGACGTCTCCGTTCTCGTGTAGCCTACATATTGCGTTTTTTTTTAATTTGCTTACCGGGCTAAAGGTTAGCATGTTTAAAATACGTAAGTCGTTTTGTTCATCAAATTTAAGTAGATAACTCATCAGTTGTTTGCATCAGAGCGACAATTTTTGAGATAGTTATTAAAACTGTTTAAAGGTTGTCAAACGTTGTTTCTCGTTGTATATCCTTTAATTCTAGAGTTAAATTGATAAATAACGTGTACGAATTTGTTTAACGCATTTGTTTTGGTTACTCGACGTCTCCGTTCTCGTGTAGCCTACATATTGCGTTTTTTTTTAATTTGCTTACCGGGCTAAAGGTTAGCATGTTTAAAATACGTAAGTCGTTTTGTTCATCAAATTTAAGTAGATAACTCATCAGTTGTTTGCATCAGAGCGACAATTTTTGAGATAGTTATTAAAACTGTTTAAAGGTTGTCAAACGTTGTTTCTCGTTGTATATCCTTTAATTCTAGAGTTAAATTGATAAATAACGTGTACGAATTTGTTTAACGCATTTGTTTTGGTTACTCGACGTCTCCGTTCTCGTGTAGCCTACATATTGCGTTTTTTTTTAATTTGCTTACCGGGCTAAAGGTTAGCATGCTTAAAATACGTAAGTCGTTTTGTTCAACAAATTTAAGTAGATAACTCATCAGTTGTTTGCATCAGAGCGACAATTTTTGAGATAGTTATTAAAACTGTTTAAAGGTTGTCAAACGTTGTTTCTCGTTGTATATCCTTTAATTCTAGAGTTAAATTGATAAATAACGTGTACGAATTTGTTTAACGCATTTGTTTTGGTTACTCGACGTCTCCGTTCTCGTGTAGCCTACATATTGCGTTTTTTTTTAATTTGCTTACCGGGCTAAAGGTTAGCATGCTTAAAATACGTAAGTCGTTTTGTTCAACAAATTTAAGTAGATAACTCATCAGTTGTTTGCATCAGAGCGACAATTTTTGAGATAGTTATTAAAACTGTTTAAAGGTTGTCAAACGTTGTTTCTCGTTGTATATCCTTTAATTCTAGAGTTAAATTGATAAATAACGTGTACGAATTTGTTTAACGCATTTGTTTTGGTTACTCGACGTCTCCGTTCTCGTGTAGCCTACATATTGCGTTTTTTTTTAATTTGCTTACCGGGCTAAAGGTTAGCATGCTTAAAATACGTAAGTCGTTTTGTTCAACAAATTTAAGTAGATAACTCATCAGTTGTTTGCATCAGAGCGACAATTTTTGAGATAGTTATTAAAACTGTTTAAAGGTTGTCAAACGTTGTTTCTCGTTGTATATCCTTTAATTCTAGAGTTAAATTGATAAATAACGTGTACGAATTTGTTTAACGCATTTGTTTTGGTTACTCGACGTCTCCGTTCTCGTGTAGCCTACATATTGCGTTTTTTTTTAATTTGCTTACCGGGCTAAAGGTTAGCATGCTTAAAATACGTAAGTCGTTTTGTTCAACAAATTTAAGTAGATAACTCATCAGTTGTTTGCATCAGAGCGACAATTTTTGAGATAGTTATTAAAACTGTTTAAAGGTTGTCAAACGTTGTTTCTCGTTGTATATCCTTTAATTCTAGAGTTAAATTGATAAATAACGTGTACGAATTTGTTTAACGCATTTGTTTTGGTTACTCGACGTCTCCGTTCTCGTGTAGCCTACATATTGCGTTTTTTTTTAATTTGCTTACCGGGCTAAAGGTTAGCATGCTTAAAATACGTAAGTCGTTTTGTTCAACAAATTTAAGTAGATAACTCATCAGTTGTTTGCATCAGAGCGACAATTTTTGAGATAGTTATTAAAACTGTTTAAAGGTTGTCAAACGTTGTTTCTCGTTGTATATCCTTTAATTCTAGAGTTAAATTGATAAATAACGTGTACGAATTTGTTTAACGCATTTGTTTTGGTTACTCGACGTCTCCGTTCTCGTGTAGCCTACATATTGCGTTTTTTTTTAATTTGCTTACCGGGCTAAAGGTTAGCATGCTTAAAATACGTAAGTCGTTTTGTTCAACAAATTTAAGTAGATAACTCATCAGTTGTTTGCATCAGAGCGACAATTTTTGAGATAGTTATTAAAACTGTTTAAAGGTTGTCAAACGTTGTTTCTCGTTGTATATCCTTTAATTCTAGAGTTAAATTGATAAATAACGTGTACGAATTTGTTTAACGCATTTGTTTTGGTTACTCGACGTCTCCGTTCTCGTGTAGCCTACATATTGCGTTTTTTTTTAATTTGCTTACCGGGCTAAAGGTTAGCATGCTTAAAATACGTAAGTCGTTTTGTTCAACAAATTTAAGTAGATAACTCATCAGTTGTTTGCATCAGAGCGACAATTTTTGAGATAGTTATTAAAACTGTTTAAAGGTTGTCAAACGTTGTTTCTCGTTGTATATCCTTTAATTCTAGAGTTAAATTGATAAATAACGTGTACGAATTTGTTTAACGCATTTGTTTTGGTTACTCGACGTCTCCGTTCTCGTGTAGCCTACATATTGCGTTTTTTTTTAATTTGCTTACCGGGCTAAAGGTTAGCATGCTTAAAATACGTAAGTCGTTTTGTTCAACAAATTTAAGTAGATAACTCATCAGTTGTTTGCATCAGAGCGACAATTTTTGAGATAGTTATTAAAACTGTTTAAAGGTTGTCAAACGTTGTTTCTCGTTGTATATCCTTTAATTCTAGAGTTAAATTGATAAATAACGTGTACGAATTTGTTTAACGCATTTGTTTTGGTTACTCGACGTCTCCGTTCTCGTGTAGCCTACATATTGCGTTTTTTTTTAATTTGCTTACCGGGCTAAAGGTTAGCATGCTTAAAATACGTAAGTCGTTTTGTTCAACAAATTTAAGTAGATAACTCATCAGTTGTTTGCATCAGAGCGACAATTTTTGAGATAGTTATTAAAACTGTTTAAAGGTTGTCAAACGTTGTTTCTCGTTGTATATCCTTTAATTCTAGAGTTAAATTGATAAATAACGTGTACGAATTTGTTTAACGCATTTGTTTTGGTTACTCGACGTCTCCGTTCTCGTGTAGCCTACATATTGCGTTTTTTTTTAATTTGCTTACCGGGCTAAAGGTTAGCATGCTTAAAATACGTAAGTCGTTTTGTTCAACAAATTTAAGTAGATAACTCATCAGTTGTTTGCATCAGAGCGACAATTTTTGAGATAGTTATTAAAACTGTTTAAAGGTTGTCAAACGTTGTTTCTCGTTGTATATCCTTTAATTCTAGAGTTAAATTGATAAATAACGTGTACGAATTTGTTTAACGCATTTGTTTTGGTTACTCGACGTCTCCGTTCTCGTGTAGCCTACATATTGCGTTTTTTTTTAATTTGCTTACCGGGCTAAAGGTTAGCATGCTTAAAATACGTAAGTCGTTTTGTTCAACAAATTTAAGTAGATAACTCATCAGTTGTTTGCATCAGAGCGACAATTTTTGAGATAGTTATTAAAACTGTTTAAAGGTTGTCAAACGTTGTTTCTCGTTGTATATCCTTTAATTCTAGAGTTAAATTGATAAATAACGTGTACGAATTTGTTTAACGCATTTGTTTTGGTTACTCGACGTCTCCGTTCTCGTGTAGCCTACATATTGCGTTTTTTTTTAATTTGCTTACCGGGCTAAAGGTTAGCATGCTTAAAATACGTAAGTCGTTTTGTTCAACAAATTTAAGTAGATAACTCATCAGTTGTTTGCATCAGAGCGACAATTTTTGAGATAGTTATTAAAACTGTTTAAAGGTTGTCAAACGTTGTTTCTCGTTGTATATCCTTTAATTCTAGAGTTAAATTGATAAATAACGTGTACGAATTTGTTTAACGCATTTGTTTTGGTTACTCGACGTCTCCGTTCTCGTGTAGCCTACATATTGCGTTTTTTTTTAATTTGCTTACCGGGCTAAAGGTTAGCATGCTTAAAATACGTAAGTCGTTTTGTTCAACAAATTTAAGTAGATAACTCATCAGTTGTTTGCATCAGAGCGACAATTTTTGAGATAGTTATTAAAACTGTTTAAAGGTTGTCAAACGTTGTTTCTCGTTGTATATCCTTTAATTCTAGAGTTAAATTGATAAATAACGTGTACGAATTTGTTTAACGCATTTGTTTTGGTTACTCGACGTCTCCGTTCTCGTGTAGCCTACATATTGCGTTTTTTTTTAATTTGCTTACCGGGCTAAAGGTTAGCATGCTTAAAATACGTAAGTCGTTTTGTTCAACAAATTTAAGTAGATAACTCATCAGTTGTTTGCATCAGAGCGACAATTTTTGAGATAGTTATTAAAACTGTTTAAAGGTTGTCAAACGTTGTTTCTCGTTGTATATCCTTTAATTCTAGAGTTAAATTGATAAATAACGTGTACGAATTTGTTTAACGCATTTGTTTTGGTTACTCGACGTCTCCGTTCTCGTGTAGCCTACATATTGCGTTTTTTTTTAATTTGCTTACCGGGCTAAAGGTTAGCATGCTTAAAATACGTAAGTCGTTTTGTTCAACAAATTTAAGTAGATAACTCATCAGTTGTTTGCATCAGAGCGACAATTTTTGAGATAGTTATTAAAACTGTTTAAAGGTTGTCAAACGTTGTTTCTCGTTGTATATCCTTTAATTCTAGAGTTAAATTGATAAATAACGTGTACGAATTTGTTTAACGCATTTGTTTTGGTTACTCGACGTCTCCGTTCTCGTGTAGCCTACATATTGCGTTTTTTTTTAATTTGCTTACCGGGCTAAAGGTTAGCATGCTTAAAATACGTAAGTCGTTTTGTTCAACAAATTTAAGTAGATAACTCATCAGTTGTTTGCATCAGAGCGACAATTTTTGAGATAGTTATTAAAACTGTTTAAAGGTTGTCAAACGTTGTTTCTCGTTGTATATCCTTTAATTCTAGAGTTAAATTGATAAATAACGTGTACGAATTTGTTTAACGCATTTGTTTTGGTTACTCGACGTCTCCGTTCTCGTGTAGCCTACATATTGCGTTTTTTTTTAATTTGCTTACCGGGCTAAAGGTTAGCATGCTTTAAAATACGTAAGTCGTTTTGTTCAACAAATTTAAGTAGATAACTCATCAGTTGTTTGCATCAGAGCGACAATTTTTGAGATAGTTATTAAAACTGTTTAAAGGTTGTCAAACGTTGTTTCTCGTTGTATATCCTTTAATTCTAGAGTTAAATTGATAAATAACGTGTACGAATTTGTTTAACGCATTTGTTTTGGTTACTCGACGTCTCCGTTCTCGTGTAGCCTACATATTGCGTTTTTTTTTAATTTGCTTACCGGGCTAAAGGTAGCATGCTTAAAATACGTAAGTCGTTTTGTTCAACAAATTTAAGTAGATAACTCATCAGTTGTTTGCATCAGAGCGACAATTTTTGAGATAGTTATTAAAACTGTTTAAAGGTTGTCAAACGTTGTTTCTCGTTGTATATCCTTTAATTCTAGAGTTAAATTGATAAATAACGTGTACGAATTTGTTTAACGCATTTGTTTTGGTTACTCGACGTCTCCGTTCTCGTGTAGCCTACATATTGCGTTTTTTTTTAATTTGCTTACCGGGCTAAAGGTTAGCATGCTTAAAATACGTAAGTCGTTTTGTTCAACAAATTTAAGTAGATAACTCATCAGTTGTTTGCATCAGAGCGACAATTTTTGAGATAGTTATTAAAACTGTTTAAAGGTTGTCAAACGTTGTTTCTCGTTGTACATCCTTTAATTCTAGAGTTAAATTGATAAATAACGTGTACGAATTTGTTTAACGCATTTGTTTTGGTTACTCGACGTCTCCGTTCTCGTGTAGCCTACATATTGCGTTTTTTTTTATTTGCTTACCGGGCTAAAGGTTAGCATGCTTAAAATACGTAAGTCGTTTTGTTCAACAAATTTAAGTAGATAACTCATCAGTTGTTTGCATCAGAGCGACAATTTTGAGATAGTTATTAAAACTGTTTAAAGGTTGTCAAACGTTGTTTCTCGTTGTATATCCTTTAATTCTAGAGTTAAATTGATAAATAACGTGTACGAATTTGTTTAACGCATTTGTTTGGTACTCGACGTCTCCGTTCTCGTGTAGCCTACATATTGCGTTTTTTTTTAATTTGCTTACCGGGCTAAAGGTTAGCATGCTTAAAATACGTAAGTCGTTTTGTTCAACAAATTTAAGTAGATAAATCATCAGTTGTTTGCATCAGAGCGACAATTTTTGAGATAGTTATTAAAACTGTTTAAAGGTTGTCAAACGATGTTTCGTTGTATATCCTTTAATTCTAGAGTTAAATTGATAAATAACGTGTACGAATTTGTTTAACGCATTGTTTTGGTTACTCGACGTCTCCGTTCTCGTGTAGCCTACATATTGCGTTTTTTTTTAATTTGCTTACCGGGCTAAAGGTTGGCATGCTTAAATAGTACTGTAGTCGTTTGTTCAGCAATTTAGTAGAGAACTCAGCAGTTGTTTGCATCAGAGCGACATTTGGAGATGGTTATTAAAACTGTTTAAAGGTGTCACACGTTGTTCTCTCGTGTTGTATATCCTTTAATTCTAGAGTTAATTGATA